>SZWC01005422.1:0-21026 GCA_023375785.1 Penium margaritaceum | reverse complement strand
GACCAGGGGGACTTCCTTGACCAGGATGAACTTCTCCTTGACTTCTGGGCGAGGAAAGGCGCTCCGACGGGTCATCGTCGAAGCGCCTCCCGTTGCCTAGCGTGCAAGGCATGGTGGGCGGCTCCACCAAGGGTTACTTCGACAACCGTAGCAAGGACTCTACTGCTCCGTTTTGGGCGTGCTTGGATGCGTTGGAAAGCTTAGATCACAGGCTATAAATATCTGATGTAATCTCACCAAAAGAGCTAACCATCAATGATTCGCAGCCCTTCTCAGTTTCCACAATCTGTGTTCTACCAGAATTCTGCACTTGGTGTTGTGGTGACCCAAAGCACACACCTCCCTTGGAAGTCTCTTTTGCACTAAGTAGCCGTGCACACTCAAGAAGTTCATGACACGCCAGGACAACATTGCTGACAAAGGGTTATGGGCCCACAGCCCTGACCTGCCTACCAAGACGCTCACGGCTTCCGCAACGCACGGGAGTGTCGCTCCGGGCGATGTCGCCGTCGCACTCTGAGACTGTCCTTCGCAGAAGTTCAACATGGCACAGAAGTCGGAGTCCTCGCCCATCCAAAAGTACATGGGCGGCCCTGGATTTGGGCTGTGGCAGTGGCATTTTGAGATCTACCTCACGCACAAGGGGCTGCTGGAGCTCATGAAGGGCACGGGGATTCAAGACGCGAGCGCAACGACCGAGGAGAAGACGTCCTTCACGAAGAAGAACACGGAGGCGCTGATGCTCCTCTTGTCGGCACTGCATGAATCTCTGTGGGGCTACATCCACGGCTGTGACCTGGCAGCTGACACGTGGAAGAAGCTCTGCTCCATTCACCAATCAACATCGCTAGCCAACAATATCTTTACAATGAAGTGACTCTTGACAGTGAGGATCGAGGAGGGTGAAGACGTCATTTCCGCCATGCAGCAGATTGAGTCTCTTGCCTCACAATGCAATGATGTGGGGTGGAAGATTGACACAAGATGCAGGCGATGGCACTCCTCATGGCTCTACCCGACAGTTGGGGTCCTCTCATCACCGTGCTGGGAGGTTGGGAGGAGAATAAACTCACCTACGGCGCAGTCGCCGAGTACATCCGCAACGGGGTGCACCGTCGGAGTGGTGGCGAGACCTCGTCATCCTCAACTGCCCTAGTCACCAAAATGCAGGGTGGCAGCAGCAGCGGCAAGCGAGGCGGCGGTAAGGGCCGCGACAAGAAGGGCGCCAAGTAGGGTGCATGCCATAACTGTGGCAATGAGGGCCATTGGGCCAAGGAGTTTCCGGAGGAGGCGCAGGCTGGCGGCAAAGGTGCCAAAGGCAAGAAGGCGTTCCTCAACGGCACAAGGAACCACGACCTGAAGGGCGCCAACCGGCGGTGCCTCGACTCAGGTGCGGAGGAGCATACCCAAGTCGAGAAGGTGGGGTTCATCAACTACAACAAGTCTGCAAAGTCCATGGTGACCGCCAACGACAAGGTCGAACCTGCGGCCGGCCAAGGTGATGTGGACATAGAGGTGGTGGTTGGTGGTAAAAAGGTGCAATGTATTATCCGAAACGTGCAACATGTCCCCGGCCTGGCTGACATCTTGAGTGTGAGCCACTTGACAGACAAGGGGTATGAAGTGCTCTTCCGCAGGAAAGGTGCAGTCGTGCGGATGGACGGCGGCGGCGAGGTTGTGCTCGAGGCGAAGCGCGAGGGAGGCCTCTACATCGTTGAGACCAAGGTCATCCCCTCGGCAACAGACGCAGCAGACTCGCCAGCACGCATCGTCAACCTCACTAAAGGCGGGGGAGCAGACCTGCAGCTGTGGCATCGGTGGCTGGGGCACTTGTCTCCCGCAGTCGTGCAAGAAATGGCGAAACGCGACATGGTTCGCCGCCTCAACATCACCGGTGCAGCTGACATAGCAGCAGATTTTGAAGAGCACAAGTGCGAGCCTTGCATCGTGGGCAAGGCAAAATGCAAGCCGTTTAAAGACAGACAGCGGCGGGCTGAGAACCTGCTCGAGGTCGTGCACAGTGATGTGTGCGGACCAATCAAGACGCCATCCATTGGGGGCGCGCGGTACTTTGTCACCTTCATTGATGATTGCAGAAGAAAACTCTACGTCTACTTCATGAAGCAGAAGAGCGATGTGCTGGACAGGCTGAAGAAGTACGTCGCAGCGGTGGAGAGGTGTCAGGATGAGAGCCGCGTGGTGCGGTCCCGACGATGGTCTGATAGCCTCTAGTGGATCACGTCTACTGTTTTGGGCAAATCTGAGACTGAGCGTGAGCTTTCTGGTCGCCTCACGCTATGTGAGCAGGAATTTAGAGACAGTCAGTTTGCAAAGGGAATAACGTCGTTTTGCGTTATATTTTGAACATAGACATGATCACAACATTTATAGGGCTAGTCATGAGCTTTCCAACGCATCAAACCGCGTGCGATTCGGCCAAGCGTAGCCCAAGTTATGCTTGCCGAAGCGCAGGTCTCACCCACCACAGAAACGCATAACGCCTCCATGGCGCGCACACGCCGTGGCGCCTTCCTTCACGTGCGAAGCGCCTTTCCCAAAGCGCATGTCCTTTTGCACGTGGTGTATGAGTCCCCTGCACTGTTTCCACGCACCCTACCCACTTTTGGGTCGAGTTTGGTGATGGGGTGTGACGAGGTTTGAAACCTGTCCGCGGACCTGCAGCCATAATTTTGACTAAGTCCCCGAGAAACAAAACGTACTGCTGGGTTTCGGACGCCGAGCCATGATTTTGGCTAAGTCCCCCAGTAACAACCTGCACTACTGGATCCGGTATATGATTCACCTGATCAGGCGGATCATCCACCGGACGCCTCGGCAGGCCTATCGGAGCATTTTCTCCACATGGTAATTTTGTTACTCGATCCGGTCGATTATCCACCGGATTTCGAGTCGCAGCCGGCTCCCAGAGTTGCTGCACACACCCCAACTTCGGAAGGCCATATCTCCCTCGATACTTGTCCGATTCCGGTGAAACAACTTCCACCAGATTCAACAACTTATCAACTTTACGGGGCAATCCTCCATTTTAGGATCCGAGCCATTGTCGAGTCGCCAGATCCGCCGGAGCGGAGTCTTCACTTTCTGGCGGCTCGGCGGCGCCTCCCGGCGCCGCACTTGGGCATGCGGAGGGGCAAATTTTCAACAAGAGGCAGACTGGCCGCAAGGTCAGAGCGCTATGCAGCGACAATGGCGGCGAGTACGTGGGCTGCGGAAGGTGGCTGAAGGAGCAGAGGATTGAATGGCAGCGGACCACTCCGTGCACGCCTCGGTCAAATGGTGTGGCAGATCGTGCGAACCAGACACTACTCACCATGGCGCGGACGATGCTCGTGGACGCTAAAGTGCCACGGAGCCTGTGAGCCGAGGCCGTGAGTACGGCATGCTACATCACCAACCTCACCCCTGTGGCAGTGCTGAAAGGGAAGGGCGGCTGGAAGACGCCGCAGGAGGCTTGGAGCGGGTGCAAACCAAGTATGGCGCACCTGAAGGCGTTCGGGTGCAAGGCGCACGCCTTGGTGCAGGCCGCACAGGTAAAAGACTCCAAACTGGACCCGCGTGCAAAGGCGTACGCGTTCGTTGGATATGAGAGTGCGCTCAAGGTGTACCGAATCTCTGATCCACGGATGCTGGACGTCATCACCAGCCGCGACGTCATGTTTGATGAGCAGCAGAGCTACTGCAGTAGCAACAACATTGACGCAGCGCACTCTCCAAAAGAGGGGGAGTGGTTCCAACTCCTTGAACACGGAGGAGCCGGCGCCTGTAGAGGTCGATGATGGGTCTTCGGAGGATGACGGTACTGGAGCGCAGCAGGGAAATGCAGCAGGTGCAGGTGTTGCTGAAGCGCAGGACGCAGCAGCCGACGCGGGGGAGCCCGCGGCCAAGGACAACGTTGCAGCAGAGCAGCAGCAGGACCAGCAGCCGGCGTCGCCAAGGTCACCACGTCGCAGCCGGAGGCAACCGAATGCGGCGAAGCGGTATAACGCGAGCACGGGCCGCTGGATCGGCATGGCGCGGTGCATGATGGCAGCCGCAATGGAGCCGACAACCGTGCAAGAGGTGCTTGCACGGCATGACGGGCAGCAGTGGGGTGAAGCAATAAATTCTGAACTTGCGTCCCTTGCTGAGAACGGTACTTGGGAGTTGGTGGATTGGCCTGAGGGGGTGAAGGTGATCAGCTCCAAGTGGGTGTTCAAGGTGAAGCTCACCAAGGACAGCAAGGTGGAGAAGTATAAGGCGTGGCTAGTGGCGAAGGGGTACGCGCAGCGGAAAGGCGAACACTACGATGAGACATTTGCGCCCGTCGCCAAGTTCACAAGCATCTGGACGATCCTCGTGGTGGCAGCCGCAAAGGACATGGAGATCCACCAAATGGATGTCAAGACGGTATTCCTAAACGGCATCATCGACAAGGAGATCTACCTTGAGGTGCCGGGAGGGGTGGATGCTCCGAAGGGCAAGGTGTGCAAGCTGTGGAAGGCCTTGTACGGGCTAAAACAGGCGCCTAGGTGCTGGTACCAGTAGATGGACGGCTACATGGCGGAGCTCGGCTTCAAGCCGAGCTGTTTGATGAATCAAACAAAAGGCCTCACCGTCCACCAGAAGTGGGTTCATATTTTTTAATGTCCGAACTAGGTTCCTTGTTTGATGTGACAGAAACAGTGAAACCATGTTCGATCTGACGTAGGCCGGACCGAAGGCCAGAATGGACTAACCCACAAATATAAACGAAACAGATAACTTTGCCGTAGTCTCACAGGAGTGGGAAACATATTCGCCTTGCTTTGTCCAACAAGAAAGGGAAGACGAAAGAGGGCATTTGCGTCAAATACGGCTAAGACTAGCAGGCGTTCGAAGGACAAACCTAGCACGGACACGTGACAATACGAAGCAAACCCTTGTTTCCTACACTGCCTGTAACTTTTCTTTTTCACGTTACAAAAGGGGTATTCCTGTTTGGTGACACGAACCATGGCTTTCACTCTGCTCTAGAGGACAGGAACAAGAAACCTGTTCAATGACTCCTTGTCCGGACACGAATGTGCCTTTTTGGTGAATGAAACATGGACCACTCCATCTACCACAAAGAGGTTCTCCATGTTCATTCATGAAACACGTTTTTGTGCTAGACAAGACAACCCAACTACTAGAGTCCGGATACAGCATTCGGTCCGACGCAGGTCACCGCTGTAAATCAGATGCTAATAGTCCAGAATGAATGTAACCCACACCCGTAAACGAAACAGATAACTGCGTCTTTGTCTGACGGGAGTGGGAAACGCAATCGCCATGCATTGTCCAACGACAAAAGGAAAATGAAAGAGGAATTCTGCGTCAACTTCGGCTTAGACTTGGAGGCATTTGAAGGACAAACCTAGTACAAAAAGATGACATCCAGATGCAAACCCCTCTTTCGTATACCACCCAGATTCCACTCTTTCACGCGACAAAAGTGTATTCCTGTTTGATGGTATGAAACATGACTTTTGCATTGATATGGATGGAAGGAACGATAAACGTGTTTCATGGTTCCGTGTTCATTGGGAATATGCCCGTTTGATGAATCAAACAAAAGGCTTCGTCGTCCACCAGAAGTGGGTTTATATTTTTTTACGTCGGAACAGGGTTCCTTGTTTGACGCGACAGAAACAGTGAAACCAGCCATCGGTCGGACGCATGTCGGACCGAAGGCCAGAATGGACAAACCCACAAGTATAAACCAAACTGATAACTTTGTTTCAGTCTAACAGGAGTGGGAAACACATTCGCCTTGCTTTGTCCAACGAGAAAGGGAAAACGAAAGAGGACATTTGCGTCGAATACGGCTAAGACTAGCAGGCGTTTGAAGGACAACCCTAGCACGGACACGTGACATTCCGAAGCCAACCCTCGTTTCCTACACTGCCTGTAACTTTTCTTTTTCATGATATGAAAGGGGAATTCCTATTTGGTGACACGAACCATGACTTTTTATCGGCTCTAGAGGACAAGAACGTGAAACGTGTTCAATGACTCCCTGTGCGGACGCGAATATGGCCGTTTGGTGAATGAAACATGAACCACTTCGTCTACCAAGAAGTAATTTTCCATGTTCATTCATGAAACAGGTTTTTGCGCTAGAAAAAAGGACCCAGGCACTAGAGTCCGGCTGCAGCATTGGGTCTGACGCAGGTTACCACCGTACCTTAGACACTGATAGTCCGGAATGAATAAACCCACAACAGTAAATGAAAGAGGTAACTGCGTCTCTGTCTGACAGGAATGGGAAACGCAATCGCCATGCATTATTCAACGAGGCAAGGAAAACAAAAGAGGAATTCTGTGTCGAATTTGGTTGAGACTTGCAAGCTTTCGAAGGACACACCTAGTACAAAAACGGGAAACAGTGTCTTGTTCGTTTTAAGAAACATAAAAAAATAGTTTCATCGATGGAACAGTCCTATTCCGATAGCCAGTTCTATATTCTCTTCTCTAGGACAAGAATCATTGAAACCGTTTCCGTCAGCCGAAAAGGTTTAATGCTCTTCTATAACAGTGTTTTCCTGCTTGCTCAACAGAACGGTCGACTTCCGTTCTGCGGAACCTGACTTTTCTTCTACATAAAAAGATTTCTGTCTTTCTTGTCTCATGGAACAAGCAACTCTTTGGTTGACAGAAACTAGAAAGAATGTCTGTATTGTTTCACGAAACAATGAACACCATTTTCAACGATGGAAACCGTTCTCTTCCGTTAGCCGGTATGGCAATCTCTTTTCTAAGAAACGAAACAAGAAAACCGTCTATCAACCGAACAGGTTGTTTTGCGCTGACATGACAGCGTTTTCCTGCTTCATGAACAGAACGGTCCTCTTTCGTTTTCCGGAAGCTGATATTCCTACTGCATTAAAAGCATTTCTCTTTCGTATTGTATGGACAGGCAACTCTTTTGTGGATGATCTACCGTTTCTTCTGCTTTTCGTCATCAAGGCGGAGGTTTCATCGCTACTAGGTACATGTCGTCGTGAATTTCATTTGATTTGACACATTGTTGAAGGTTTCGACACTTAGTTTCTTAGCAGATGGTGACGACGCCTGACGATGAAACCCTAGGGTTAGAACCTGGTGTGTCCCGCGTGGGAGAACCGTAGCGGTAGGATGCCTCGCAGGAGGTCGTTCTGTGGGATGTTGGAGGAGGAGTGTGTCACAGAGGAGCTAGACTTCTCGACGTCGAGCGGGTCAGCCGGAGAATCGCCTTTCTCCCCTCGGAACCCCAGATCAGTTGCACTGCGTTCTCGCGCACGCGGTAGACAAGAGTTGAGGGAGCCGGAAGTAATTGTCCTTTCCTCCTCGGTTGCAGCAGGTTCAGACGGGACTTCATGTGAAACCAGTGCGCCGGCTGTGACGTCGGTCTCTTCCCCCACTGCTAGCATGGCTTCTGAAGCAGCCGGCATATCACAAGACGTTCTGCTATTTCACCCACATACCTTCATCGGCACGTCAGAAGGTACGATCTGAAATGTGTCTTTTTGCACGCATGTAGAGTTATTTGTGTTGCATGACCTAAGACCACGCTTGGAAATTTATTCTGCAGACCTGGTAACCTTACCGAAACTTCAATGGCTTGCAAAGATGGGCGCATGCGGCATGGCGATTGGAAGGAAGCCATGGAGGCAACCGCACAAAGTGTTAG
Source organism: Penium margaritaceum (assembly GCA_023375785.1). Classification (NCBI taxonomy): domain Eukaryota; kingdom Viridiplantae; phylum Streptophyta; class Zygnematophyceae; order Desmidiales; family Peniaceae; genus Penium; species Penium margaritaceum. The sequence goes on along the minus strand of SZWC01005422.1, from coordinate 13,336 downwards.
AATTTTTTGCTATGAAGTTCCACTCCGACAATTTTCAGAAGTTGTAGAGATTCGAGCAAGCGTGCCCGTCGACGCTGTGGCTCGTCCTTCAAACACATGCCGCGCAGAAGATAGTGCGTGAGAAGGCAAAGGATGAGGGTGCCAGTAAAAATGATGGAACACTGGACTTCGAGTCATATTTCCTGCGGCATTGGGTCCTAAAAAATACTTACCGCCAAGAGGAAGATAACATCAATGATCTCATGATTGAGGACCCTGACCCCGACACGAAGTTCAAGAGGCCGCAGTATAAGTCCTACCGGTGCGGAAAACTGGAATCAGCAAGGTCACAGTGGAATCAGCTGGTAAGACCACTCTTGATATTAGAAGTAGTTTATCAATGTTAAAGAAACGAATAGACGTGACGATAAGCTCTTTGTGTGATCTTCGCAGAAACTTCATGATCCTGACTCTTTGGATGGAAACTCACCTTTCGCGACAAGAAAGAGAAGACCTGAGACGGCTGACTCCTCATCATCTGTGCCTGCCGAACCTGTTCGTAGTTCTGCTGCTAGGCACGCGTGCAACACTGATAGACGTGCCGCCGCAGCCGCAGCTGGAGTGCGCTTCCAGGCAATCACGCGCAAGAAATTTCAGGCACGGCCTCTGCAGACGGTTGCCACGCATCTGTTCAGTCTGGAAGAGGCATAGATAGTTCCGCGTCTGACACTGCCGCCGTTGCTGCTGCTGCCGCAGCCGCTGCTGCCACCACCGCTACTGCCGCTGCCGCCACCGCTGCTGCCCCTGTTGCTGATTCTGCCACTACCGGTCTGTTCCCGCAGTCGGCTCAGTTACCACAGCAAGGTCCGTTCCCGTAGTCCAGTCCGTTCCCGCAGTCCGGTTCGTTCCACCAGTCCGGTCAGTCCTCACATTCCGGGCAGTTCCCCCAGTCCGGTCACTTCCCGCCAGGTCTGTTCCCTCAGTCAGGTCAGTTTGCCCAATCCGGTCAGTTCCAGCAGCCCGGTCAGCTCCCGCAGCCCTGTCAGTTCCCACAGCCCGGTCAGTTCCCGCAGCCCGGTCAGTTTCCGCAGCCCAGTCAGTTCCCGCAGCCTGGTCAGTTCCCGCAGCCTGGTCAGTTCCTGCAGCCCGGTCAGTTCCCGCCGTCAAGTCAGGTCCCGCCGTCTGGTCAGGGCTCGCCGTCCGGTCAGGTCCCGCCGTCCGGTCAGATCCCGCCGTCCAGTCAGTTCCCGCAGCCCGGTCACTTCCCACAGCCCGTTCAGTTCCCGCGGCCAGGTCAGTTCCCGCCGTCTAGTCAAGTCCTGCAGTCTAGTCAGGTCCCACCGTCTAGTCAAGTCCCACAGTCTAGTCAGGTCCCGCACTCCGGTCAGGTTCCGCAGGAGGGTCAGACCCCCCAGCCCGTTCAGGACCCGCAATCCGGTCAGGCCCCGCTGGCCGCAGAGCCATTGCAGTCCGGTCCGCTGCCGCAGTCCGGTCCGCTGCCGCAGTCTGGTCAGTTCCCGCAAGAAGGTCAGCCCACGCATCAGTCACCGACTGCCGGTGAGTTCCCGCCGTCCGCATCAGTCTGTCAGTCCCCACAAGCAGGTCAGGGCACCCAAGCCGTTGAGTCTCCGCATGTCGTTGATCTGAATACTCCACGTATTTAGATCCCGGAAGGCGTTCAGTTCCCGCCACCCGCTCAGGTCACGCAACCCGTTCAGGCCGTGCAAGATAGTCAGCCAACAGAAGCTGGCCATTCTGTAACTCTTGGGACTACTTGCGGAGGAGTTCCAAACCTGCAGCCGTCTGGACAACCAACGCCTACTCAGGTACGTTTTCTCCATTGCCTGAATTTTGTTAGTATGAGTGCCTTGTGTACAGTAACTTTTTGCAACTGAACCAGACTTGTGCGCTTGGGCAGCAAGCTGGAGTGTCTTTTGCCGGCCAGCAGCAGCAGGACCTGTCTGCGTACGGGCAACAAGCTGGAACTGCTGGCTTTCCCCAACAGTGTTCGAACATTGTTCAGTCTTCGCAGCAGGCAGATCAAACTCTCTTGGATGAGCTTGTCTACAGTACTCAGCCAGATACTGCGAACCAGCACGATTCGGTAACGTCTGTTTGCTTAATTGTTTCTCTTTGTCGATCATCGTGTGACACATAGATTGATGCAGTTTGTGGAATTGCAATGTGTTTTTGCAGGAAGTGTTTGACGAGCTTACAAACCCTCTTGCGCGCTCCAGGGAAATGTGTGGACAAGGAGTACCCGACGGAACGTTTGCTGGAATGATGGCAGATGGTTACAATCCTCATGCTGCAAATCTCCAGAGGAGCCCGCCAACCCTTGTGGAAATGGAAGACCATCTTCACATGGCTAGAGACTACCTGAAAGGCTTACATGACGCGAGCAACAATTTTTGCAATGGACTGGAGCGAGTGATCATCAGGGGCAAGCGCATCGTGGACACATGAGATACGTTGTACAGTGAGTGCTGCACCTTACAATGGTTTTTGCATGTTGGAAGTAATGAACTGATATATTTTTTTTAATGTGCAGAGTTCACGCAACAGACACTTCAAGAATGGCACTTCCACGGTCAGCAGTGTCAGGTATTTTCTGCAAAACTCATTGTAATATATCACTGTGCTAGCGATGTTCTTGAACTGATCTAATGTTTGTATGTTTCCAGGGCTTTGTCAATGCATTGGCAAACATAAATCAGACGATGAGGATGGCAGTTCCTCTGACCATGGAGCAAGTTTCATTGGAGCAGGGATCAGCAAGTCTCTGCAACCATCCTGGAGTTCCCGCAGCAAAGGAAAATGAAAATGAATCACATAATCAGGGTAAGTGTGTTGTTCAATGTGAAATCTCTTTGTGCTGCATGCTCCCTTTCCAAATCTGACAATGGAAATGAATATGTGCAGATCAGGGGTTGAAGGGGATGAATGTGTTGAAGGCGACTACCTCTGAACATATGAATACTGCTCAAGTTTGATCAAGAGTGTCGCGGAAAACTGTCTCAGAACAAAATCAGCCCCGACGTACGGGCCGACTCAAAAATCCAGCAACCCGTTGGGGCGACTGTGAAACGTGGAAACTTCCATTTCAGAAGAAAAAATAGGATACTGCCATATAGATGTGGCAGATGTACTATAATTCCTCGTTGTGCATAGTCATAATGATGATATAGGGGGGTTGGTGCTGATGGGTGGGTATAGATATCTAAGACGCTTTCAGTTTCCAACACTTCCATAACAATGTATAGTAAAGGGGAAGTTAAATTGAACAATTCACCCAAGCAGATTGCATAAACTCTTGCAAATGTGCATGTTCATTCTACAATAAATTTAGGGTTTGCATCCTCTTGAATGTTGCAAAACGATGGCTCTTTGCATCCTTTGTTTCAGATTCCGTTGTAACAATGTAAGACTTGTGAGCAAGTTGTTAGCACAGTCAGTAAATTGTTACGACAGATTTCAAAATCGTTTTCAGTTTCCAACACTTCCATTACAAACGGACGTAAAGTGGAAGCTCAATTGGAAAACTTGTTCCAAGCAGATTGCATAACCTCTTCAGAGAAGTATGAAACTCTTCCAAATGACAAGTGCATGTAAAGTAGGTGATAGACAAATCTCTTCGTTACTAATGTGAGTCAACGCCTTTACATGATTTCTAAGTTGTTCTGTTTACAACTTCCAAGTTTTCTTCTCGTGTACATGTAAGGTAAAGAGCATAAAAAGAGATTGCTCAATGAAAATCTTCTTTGCAATTTGGGGAACTCGAAAGCAACAGGAGTATATATTTCCGTGTTACTGACAGTTGGAATACATAATTCCGTTTCCTGACAGATGGGAACAACAGGGACACAGATTTTCGTTTGTTCCTGACAGGTGGGAACCCTAAAGTTCATTTTGTAAGTTCACTTTTTCCAAACAGAACCAAGGTAGAGTACATGTACAGATGGGAACAACAGGGACACATTTTTTGTGTGTTCCTGACAGATGGGAACCCTAAAATTCATTTCATAAGTTCACTACTGGAATGTTGTTGTAAAGTTTATTTTGTAAGTTCACTTTTTCCAAAAAGAAGCAAGGTAGAGTCAAAGGTCCGTGGAAAACGTGGCAAATGTTGGCAAACGTGTGATTGATTAAAAAAATCAAGTAACTGCTACGGCTAACACCATCTAAAGAATTCTTATCTCCGCCTTCCACATGTACATGCTCCTTGTTCTTGTGGAAGTTCCAGTAAGCAAACACAACTCTAGACATCTCCATAAAGTTCTGGATGGTGTAAGTACAACTCTGCGTGGTGAAACACCGGATGAAACGGTTCACCTGTTGAGTGGCTGATGTATTTGTCCCTGCACATATTCAACACTAGCATCAGGTTAGGTTGACCAACGGAAGACCAACTTGAGTACAATGACAAATTCGAGAGTACAACAATAAAAATGTGTTCTCACCTTGGAGATAACTGTAAATTTCTGGACTGAACGCAGGAGAACAAGTGTGCTTTGCAGCGTCTATGTGACCGAAGTGGAACCGGTCACAGAGCAGCCTGGTTCTGGATAGCATGCCAGGCTCTCTCCCCAAGACGTACGAGTACAGCTTACAGGCATTGTCGTAGAACACAAATCGTGGCTGACGGTCAGCAGGAAACCGTGTGAGCAGGGTTGTGAATATGTGATTGGGAGATTCACCGTTCAACATAACATGAAACCCATAGATCACTAGATGCGGGCACACCACAGTGAAAATTCCTGCTGTTGCTTTCGTTTTCTTGCTGTTGTCATCATCAGCGGCACACTTAGCATCATCTCCCCGCTGGATGCTCCATCCATCTGCTCTCTCCAAGTTGTTGTAGAGTGGCCTTCCACATTGTTGTGGCCAATGTGGGTAACAAGCCGTTGGAATCATGGTTCCGTCAGGTGGAGTGAAGGTGACCTCTGTCGTCTGCAACAAAATTGCAGACGTTTACTTGTAAAGAATGTCACTTGTCTATGAACAATGATGCACGAGTTTGAATTTTGCAAAAAGACGCTCACCAGCGCTTCCTAATTGATGTCGAGCAACTTCTCCAGAGTATGGACGAGTGATGGAGACAGGCTCTCTTTTGCGACCAACCATGTAGCCGATGTCATGCATGTTTTTTAATCCATCAACACACCCCTCATGTAAAGATCCAATGCTTTAGCAACGATTGGCATGACATTCATGATGTTCTCCCACCTCGACAACGTCATGTTTGCAGGGCCGGAGAGGAGCGTTCTCAAATCGGAGGCAGCTGCAGCATCAAGAAGGCACGAATCTGTGCCCCACGTTCCCAAAGTGTAGAGCAGCTCCTTCATGTCTTTTTTCACTGTGTAGAACTGCAAAACAAACACATTCACCTTGAATTAATATGTTGGTATTTCAAAAACAGAATTGAAGTTACAATACATGAATCTCATATAAGTTTGGACTTACACTGACTCCTTCTGCATCAACTTTCAAGACTTTGGCCTCCTCAACAAGACAAGCTATTCCAGTAGCCCCGCACGCGCGTAGCTTTGTCAGCAAAGAATCCATGTCGGACTGCACAAAGAGGTCGTGCTGGCGGCGGCGAACGGCAAGACGGGCCAGAAAAACCCGTGCATGGCCATCTGCAATGAGACGCTTGGCCACACGCCGCCTCGGCGCCAGTGTTTCCGCCTGTGGTTGAGTGTACAATCTGTGGTCCGAGGTGTCCCTATTTCTGTTGATAAGAGCTGTGCCATCACACACAAGCTTGGCGGGATAGACACCACATTTTGAACAGCACGTACCAAGACCCTCCACATCAATCAGTTTCAAACAATCTTGCAAAGCTGTCGCAAGCGTTGAACGACAAGGAAACTCAAGAGGCTTTGTCACTTTCTCGTAAAACTTGAAAGCTCCGTGAGTTGCTGAAACGGAAGACCCACTGCACGTGAACGCCAAGACAAAGAGCATGGTAGAGTGGGTCAATGCCATTGACGCGGTGAAAATGAAGATGCCATCACTGTTCCCATCATTGAATAAAGTGCGCTTGCAGCACGCAGTCCGGTAATGTTGCACGGGAACCTGCACGACGCCATCAACATACCATTATCAACAATCCGATGGGCTCAATTCTTTTCAACAACAGGGTTAGCTGCCTTTTCAAACTTTCAAACTTCAAACCATGGTACAGATCATGTAGCCTTATTGTCCTGAAGGCCTGCCAGAACACGGAATACTCAACTTCAGATAGTGGACTGACATGTAAAGAACAAGAACGTAGCATGAGACATCTATTAGTACAAACGAATCAGACAAATAACATACCCATGTCCATTGATGTCCACAGGGGCAATGCTCCGTTGTTGGTTTTGGAGCTTGGAGGACGAACCCATCTTCGAATGCCTTCTTTGCCTTTTGGACAACTTCTTCAGGAGGACCATCTCTTGAAGGGTGTAAAATCGCATGAACATTGATCTTCTGAAACAACTTCAACCGAGGCCACTGACAGAGCGTCCACTTTGCCTTCTCATGTTCTTCTGAGAGACAAGGACCCACAGACGGGTCACAAGTTGAACAAGTGTCAACCTCCACCACCACTTCGTCAACACGATGCATGCACCGGCGTGAGTCATCATTTCCGGGTGCAAACCAGGTTTCAGCCTCTTGATGGTGCTCTTGAAGCATTTCCAAGTGGCGGGTACACTTCCCAACCCCACCATCACAGGAGCAACGGAACTGTCCAGAGTCTTGACCTTCCAACAAACCCCACACAACCACACGTACCCCCCCACTCTCGGGGACGAATCCAGCAACGAAAACGTGGGATACACATCATTCCGAGAAATGACCAGAGATACCGGCGGAAAGAGTTCATGGTACAGTGTAGTCGGAGGTCAAACAAGATGTTTTTCCGCCCACTGTGTGTGAACGCACTTGGCGTGCTTTCCTGCATAGGCACACGAGCAGCCAACACCGCCACCCCACGTCCTCCATGTTGTGACAGGAGGTGCAAACTGGCCAGGAGGGTTTGGGACTGGCAGACAGGGAACCCATGCTGCTTTCTTCTTGTGATCAAAATCGGGCAAGACAGCTGCATACTCTCCGATGCGGACCACTGTTCCCTCGAATTGAGGTAACTGCAGCTCGCATTCAAATAGAAGACTCTCACAGCTCGCTCCTTCAGGTGGATCATGTTTTTTCGCCGCTCTGTGTTGAGGCCGCAAATGCCGCTTGTCAAATACATAGTTCGGTGTGGCATTGAATAATGTCACTCTTGGTGCTTGACGAACCTGCAGTCATTCGCACAACTTCTTGTTCAAACCACTTGGTGTGAAGGAACAAAAAATTCTGAAATTGCAATTTTGACCTAGGTGAATACATACCGATGGCTGAAAATTAAGGTCAGTTCGATGGTAGCGTTTAGCTGGCTCAACACCGCCCACATCTCCATCGCTCTCGCCAGTTGCGTTATCACCGCCGCCGGCGCCACCGCGCCCACCCCCGGCAACACCACCGCCACCACCACCACCGTGTTGAACCCCAGCACAACTTTCCCCGCCAGTACCATCTCCACCACCAGCACCATCACCACCACCAGCACCATCACCACCACCAGCATCACCACCGCCAACATTTCCGTCATCCAGTCCCCCTTGTTCATCCACGATGTTACAAAACGCACGGAGAAAACCAGCAGGGGTCGCAGGGACACGGACACCAGGTGCAGGCATTCCGGGGCCAGGTGGATCTGGTACGTTTGGGCAACACTTGTACGAACGTCCGACATTGGGTGCACAGTGAGGGCATATTGATTTCTCTGGGTTTTGAGCCCACGTGTCAGAAGCTTCATCATGAAAAAACAGGCCTTCAATGTCTTCAACCTTCAGGCGAAGAACGGCACACCTGGAAAACAGAATTGAGTGCAGTGCAATATGGGTCCAGTTTTGAGTACGTTCACATTTACCATACATGTTTAGATTACGTCCGGTTTTTACCATTTTAGCTACACATGACAATAGAATGCACTCCATTTTCAGCATGACACCATATGCATGCAGTCCAGACGTACCTTCTGCAGTACCATCTGATGTGTCCAGCCGTAATTGCGAACCTGCCAGCTCCATCCTTAGTGCGACGTGCAGTCGAGTGTCTTCCCCCGCATGTCCTGTTTGGGCATGTCCACATACGACCGCTGCCCACGAGTCTGGCAATGACATCACTGTCACGATAATTTCTTTTCTTCCGATGAGATGGGGGAGGAAAGCTGGCTCGATCAGTGTCGTACAAACAGACAAGATCTGTTGCGATGGTATTCCTCCCAGTTTCTTTGCAAATGTGGCACCTGACGTTAAGACTGCCAGCATTTCTGCGCAACAGTGCAATGTCAACAGGCCATCTGAATGTACTGAGTGGCGGTAGGTGATGCCACGTTCGCCGAGCTAGAGGTGGGCGGCTGTTGTAGCTCACACCGACACCATGACTGGGTCGCGGATCTTTGTGATCTAAACGGGATGGTTGTACCATCTGGCCACAAGTGTGCAATGGCGTCAAAACAGACATATGGACAGTGGACCCACAGTTCTTTCAACAAAACAGAAGCGGAAGGCATAGAGCGCCATTGACTGTGCAAGCAGAGGAACGGCTGGACACGGCAAAGAAGCAAGCACGTGAGGAAACTATGTACCCTGAAACAAGGGACAGACGCTAAGAAGCAGAGGAACGGCTGGACACGGCAAAGAAGCAAGCACGTGAGGAAACCATGTACCCTGAAACAAGGGACAGACGCTAAGAAGCAAGAAGATAAACAAAAACAGCACAAAGTACAAAACAAAACATGACAGACAGAGGAGGAGCACGGGAATTCTAGTACACAAAATGAATCCTAAAGATACTCACGGTTGGGTGAAGGATTTGCACAGGAAGAGGCGGCAACCGCCCGTGGAGCACCCATGCAGCCAAGAAGAGGAGAAGGATGATGATAGACCCGATAGGCCTAGTAGCGCTGTTTGTCGACAGCCCAGATTCCGCCATGGTCAGAGGGTTGACACATGATGGGTATCAGGAAGGGACTTGGACCCACAGCAATGGCCATGGATTGGCTAAGCTCTCTGGAGTTGTCGATGCGGCATATTGCGACACCACTCTGCTACAGATTGTACAAGGTTTTCAGGCTAACTGCATCGGGGCTCAGACCCGAGCTGAGACCGTAGGGAGAGGAGTGTCTTCACAGGGCATTCTAACGCGCTAATCGTGAACCACACGTATTGAAGGCTGAACCCGTCTCCACGACATGAGGGCAAACGGAACAACAAACAGGGAAAACCTAGTTTCCAGGTCGGCCATCTTGTCGACAAAGGGGGAAACCCAGCCGCATGCAAAGGGGAAATTATTTTAACATGCACAAAGGAGGAAATTCCTTTTGCATAAGACAGGGACATTCCAATTGCATCAACCAGGATGAAGAAAGGGTTAGTTTGATTTGAATGACATATACCTCTTTTGTTGACAAAACGAGACAAATCCTGGCGCATGTGACGCGGCAACTCTTACTCCGTCTATGCAAGAGCTAAAACCTGTTTCCTATGAAATGGTAAGTATTGTTCCGTTAAAGAGATGGAGAACCCTGTTGTAGATGACGGGGAAGTTCGACATCTGAGGACAAAGGAGAAAGCCTTGATTCATGTGACGGGACAACGCTCATTCCGTGGATGAATGAGGAAACCTCTGTTGCACAAGACTCATCAATGCCTATGTTTTTGACTAAGAGGGAAAACCCACTTCCACGTATGGTGTTAATGCCTACGCAATGGACAAAAGTAGAAAACATGCATTGCGTGGAGGGAAAATGCCTATTTTGAAGACGAAAATCCTTATTGCGTCTCCAAAAAGGAGCATACGACGTAGGAACAAAATAGGCATTTGCGTGGAGGGAAATGCCTATTTTGTTCCCTCCAAAAAGGAGCATACGACGTGGAGGGAAAATGCCTATATTTCATACAGGCATTTTTAGGAACAAAATAGGCAGTTGCATGGAGGGAAAATGCCTATATGAAATAAGACATGTTGCATAAAAGACGAAAATCCTTATTGCGTCTCCAAAAAGGATAAAACTTATTTCATATCACGTTGTGCCTATTTCGTCTTTGAGAAACAAAACCTGTTTCATATGAACCAGGTCCAAAAGGGAGAAACGCTGAGTTGTAGAGGACGGAAAGACACGGTTTCCGTCGACATAGATGAAAATACCTGTTGCATATGACGGGAAAAAACGTATTCCGTCGATCAATGTAAAAAAACCTGTTGCATATGACTCGTGAATGCCTATATTGTCCACAAAGTGGAAGAATCATGTTCCAGACGGTGCGATAACACCTGTTCCATCGACAGAGGAGGAGAATCCTGTTCAAAATGTATGGACAGTGAATATTCCGACGCCGTAGACGGAAAAATTTGGTCGTTCAAACTCACATTTCAAGCATGGACTGAGATGGAAGATGAACCGCAATGGAGAAAAAAAACGGGTGGGAGAAGGGGGGGGGGCAATTTTAGCAAATTCGCAAGGACGTTGACCCAGTAGGGAAGTTGAGGGACGGTTTTTGTCAACCTCCATCTAACCTAATTATAGATTTGATGGTAAATTAAAGAAGAATATGAGTATTCATATTTGATGGTAAATTAAAGAATAATATGAGTAGTTATATGAGAGGCGTAAAACGCTCTGCATTTTACGCCTCTCCATTCTCGCGTTCCAATTGCCCGGAAAAAATCGTTGAGCGAGGGTGGTACGCGTGCATAGGGTGCGTGCCTGCGCTCACTGCTCCCGACGCACGTTCTGCACCCACGGTCAGTGTTTCTTTGGGATGATCGTACCTGGCAGTACTGTACGACTGCCTCTACGCTTCGCATTTTGCGCCTCTCCATTATGACGTTCCATTTGCCCTGGAAAATTTGTTGAGCGGGGATGGTACGCATGCACGGGATGCGTGCCTACGCTCACTGCTCCCGACGCACGTTCAGGACCCAAGGTCAGTGTTTCTTCGGGATAATTGTACCTCGCAGTACTGTACGACTTCATCTACATTCTGTATTTTACGCCTCTCCATTCTGATGTTCCATTTGCCCAGGAAAATTTGTTGAGCGGGGGTGGTACGCGTGCACGGGGTGCGTGCCTGTGCTCACTGCTCCCGATGCACGTTCTGCAACCACAGTCAGTGTTTCTTTGGGATAATCATACCTGGCAGTACTGTCACGATATTTATATGTATATGTATATGTATATGTATATGTATATGTATATGTATATGTATATGTATATGTATATGTATATGTATATGTATATGTATATGTATATGTATATGTATATGTATATGTATATGTATATGTATATGTATATGTATATGTATATGTATAAGTATGTTTCTGTATATTCATATTAAAATATAAAATTTTCTCTATTCTTAAATTTATATTAACGTGTTTAATTGTATTTATATGAATATTTATATGAAGATGCAGACCTGGGACATCAGCTTTTTTTGTACGGGTTTTTGGCTTGATTTCCCAGTAACAGTCAAGAGATTAAATTGCCTCTGGAGACTTCTGTTCGACCCACTCTGTTGCTCTCGAAAGCAAGACGACGGGACTTTCAGAGTCGCCGGCAGGTCGTGCGAGCGAGCTCTGGTGGTTTTTGTCGTTTCTTCCCAGTTGACTCGCCCCCTGCCCCCCTTTGTCGCGACCGCCGGCCCCTAGTCACACCATTGCCCGCCGGGTGTTGGCGCAATAGCGCCGATCCAGCGAAGTCCTCATCCACGTTAGATTACTGCGACCAAGTATAGAGACATATCTTTTAACTATAGCGACTTCAAACGCGTCACCGTCGCAATGGGCTCACGGCCAAGTCCTCGAAGACGTGGGTAAGAACTTTCGTTAGAGGAATCCAAATCCGCAAACCCGGTGAATAACAGAAAGAATAAAAGGAAAAGTGGACGTGTGAACCTGACCGTTTGCAATAAAGTCCTCAACGCAAAGAACACAATATATGAACAGACAAAGAGAACTATAGGCAGCCGTAAAAAGTTCTCAACGAAATCCATTTCCCGCGCCAGGCCGCATTACGAATGAATTCCAGAGTAGCATTTCAACAAGCAACTGGATAAAAGCAATTGTACCAAACCCAGATCGAGATCGGACACAACCATCTTCCAATACAAGCAAACAAAATTGGAATAAGAAACAAATGTGATAAAACGTATTTTGAAGCGAAACTAATTCCTGCATAAAACATGAAAAACATGTATCAACAAATATTCATGGTTTTTCGATTTGTTCTTAAACATACACAAAAAATATTGAATTAAAAAACTGACTTTCAAATGAAATGGATTAGACAGAATTTACAATTTGATAAAGGCAACATAAGGACAAGAAAAAAAACGGAAGGATTTGATACAAAAGAATATTTTGATAATTCAGTATATACTTATATTCTCTTTTATCTCAATAAGAGGATGAGAAAATATTTTAACATAATGTTTAAACAATCAAATTCAATATGAGTATCATGAAATATTGAAACATAATAAATAAATGTTGACTCAACAGTAAAAAAATGTGAATTGAGAGAATGTATATAATCATTACAATTCCTTTATCAAAGTAAGGCGTTATGTGTTAAAATGGTAGATAAAATCATTTGAATGGTCTTCAAATATTTCAATATCAAAATGAAAATGTAAATGAAGATTTAAAACCATATAAAAATATAATTATATCTACGTTCATTTCCATAATTATATCGATACCTAGACCTGTAGATATAAACATGAATAAAGATATATACATATATGTAGATATAGACATAGATAATGATAAATATAAAGCTAATGGTATAGAGATGGATACAGATATGGATATGAATATATATAAAGATAAATATGTAGATATAAATGTAAATATAGATGTAGATCTAAATAAAGAAATGGATATAGATATAGATATAGACACACATACAGATATAGATATAGATATACATATAGATATTTATAGAGATATGGATATAGATACAAGTATAGATATGGATATATATATGCACATATATTCCATTAGACATAGATATAGATATAGATATAGATAGAGATATAGATATAGATATACATAGAGATATGGATATAGATATAGATATAGATATAGATATAGATATAGATATAGATATAGATATAGATATAGATATACAACTAGATATAAATATTGATATAGATATACATATAGATATAGATATAGATATAGATATAGATATAGATATAGATATAGATATAGATATAGATATAGATATAGATATAGATATAGATATAGATATAGATAT
>SZWC01005421.1:117065-133321 GCA_023375785.1 Penium margaritaceum | reverse complement strand
CCCCCCCCCCCAAGCCTCCACAAGAAGGTTAATGAGCCACCCAACCCTTTTCCATGCTCGACCGTGGTATATGCCACAGATGAGATGTGGAAGTGTAAAAGTACATTTGTTTGATCCATGCTGAGCAACAAACATTGTGTCATGCCTTGTTACTGCAAGGAATGTGGCACCAACATGATTTTGTTTTTCAATTCTTTGGGTTCCTCGCATATAGTGCCATGGAGAAGTCAACCGAACAGTATTCAAAAACAAAATAGTTCATCGTGAATTTGTTGACCATAATGGAAAGAGGTCTAACATGTCGAAACCTTTGTGACAGAAGGGAGCCCATTTCTGCAAAAACAATAGGGTTGAAGCACATTAGGCCATGGATATAAAGACATAGGTACCCACTCGGGGATTTGTGTATACATGGACGTGACACTTCCTCCCCTCTTAGCCGCAACATTTTGGTACAGTAGCCGACGTAGTCCGCTGGCAATTGTAATAGCTGGAGATCATATGGTTGACATCGTGAAGGTGATCAAAAGGGTTCTTAGCTACTTTACGCGACAAAAAAGCCATACCACATAACAAGATATCTAGACATTTTTCCACGGGTGATAAAAGGATGTCATTGATGCTGTTCTTTGTGTTTTTGAAAGGGAATTTCTTGTTGGTATCCTGATAGTGCTTGAGATGGCTAGTGTGGACAAGCGCTTGAATCACCATATTGTTTGGTAGGCAAATACAGGCAATGACTAGGGTTTAGGCCCTCCCAATCTCAAATGATCCCAACCAGCGGGGTTTGAGCTTTATGGATTCCCGTCTACACACTTCAATGTTCACCGAGCTAAGTAGGACACGATCTCTAATGCTAAGACTGTTGTTGCTACAACATTAGTGTGCTACTCCCTTCACAACCACATATGTATTCACAAAATTCTTTCATGTTTTCTCCTATACTCAAAACAATTCATGATAATGGATAACAACTGTAGGAATGTTACAGGTCTAACCTAACACGCCATCAGCTTATGTCTGAAGCTGTTAGTAAAGTGGTTTTCTCCATCACTAATGATGGTACGTTGTACTCCATAAGGAATAACGACGATGTTCCCTTGGTGGTGATAATGGTCATTGATAGAATGAAGTGGGACATGTTTTAAAATCTGTCCACCAATCTGAGGATGACGGCATATCCCTCTCAAGTGGCAAGAATCCTTGTGACAAAGTCCATGCTGATGTTGATCCACAGTTCATTTTGAACAAGAAGTAGTTGGAGCATTCCCAGTGGCCTCTTGGGACAAGACCAATGTCTCTGACAGATGTCTCACGAACTACAAAACTTTTTTCACGTCGGCTTACATCCGGTCCCACAGGTAATACTTGATTACCTTCTTGAGAGTCTTTTAATTGCTGAAGTATCCACCTAGACCGGTATCGTGGCACTCCTCTAATAGCATCATTTGTACCTCCTCGTATGGCAGTGCAACAACTTGGCAAGTGGATCGCTGTCGCTAGTATGGGTGGTCGAGCTTGAAATTGGTTTTCTTGAACAAGCAAAACTCCTCGTAACCCATGGAAAACAGCCTTGCAAGATGCAAGTCTCATTCCATGAGCAACACACCAATCACAGCCATTAAGTCTGGTCATCAACTGAGAGCATCCATTGGATTCACTTTTCCAGGCCGATACTCGATGCCATATTCAGATATGGACTCGAGGACCTCCATCGAGTCTGTCAATGGCTCAGATTTGGATGAATCTATCCATGTTTGAGTCAGTGTTAGTCAGTGTGGATGGCATGTTGTCGGCATTCCAGATAGCACCACCACGTCTTGAACTCGAGCACGACCACCAATATCTCTTTTTGTTAAAATTGTACTTTCCCTCCGGCCCTTGGTAGTTTTCTTGACATATAGTCAACCGGTTATTCTCCACAACCATTGTTTGGAAGATAACAGCTCGGATTGCTCAATTGGACACATAGATAGCCATGATATAGTCCACGATATGATCCATCTTGTGTATGACTGGCGATGAGGTAAGAGCGTTTCTCGAAGAGTTGAACACTTATTGTTTTCTATCCCCCATCTCCATTAAGTAGTTTTAGGAATGAGACCGGAGAGATGTTTCGGCATTCAAGCATAGTCCTTTACCAATCAAGGATAGCACTTGAAGAGTCTCAAAGAGACATCGACATCCAGAACATTGGTTGGCAGCAGCCAGTCAGCAACCGCCTCAATTTTCTTTGGGTCCATGGTCATCCGTCCGCAGCCGATGATGTGACCCAAAAAATCAATTCAATTGTGGGACCAAAGTTGTACCTTGATAGGTTTTTCTGGATTTACTCTCTTTGCAAAATCTCGCAAACCTTTTAAATATACTCGTTGTACTCCTCTTGGGTTCATTTGTACACCATGATTTCTTTGACATGCACAAGAGCACAAGAATTGAAGTATGGCTGNTAGGAATGAGACCGGAGAGCACTTGAAGAGTCTCAAAGAGACATCGACATCCAGAACATTGGTTGGCAGCAGCCAGTCAGCAACCGCCTCAATTTTCTTTGGGTCCATGGTCATCCGTCCGCAGCCGATGATGTGACCCAAAAAATCAATTCAATTGTGGGACCAAAGTTGTACCTTGATAGGTTTTTCTGGATTTACTCTCTTTGCAAAATCTCGCAAACCTTTTAAATATACTCGTTGTACTCCTCTTGGGTTCATTTGTACACCATGATTTCTTTGACATGCACAAGAGCACAAAAATTGAAGTATGGCCGAACATAGGTGTTTGTGACTGTCCGAAGTATTGCATGGACACTTATGGGTCTGAATGACATAACAGTGAACTTGAAGTATGTGTATCTTTTGCAGACGACCATCTTCTTGATTTCCTTATCAAATCGTGGATATGATGATAATCACCGTATAGATCAATCTTGTTGAAATTTCTCGCCTCATAGAATTGGCAAGAAAATTTGTTTGCTCCTGGGAGGAGGAGGTAGTGGTTATAAATGGTGATACTGTAGAAAGCCTTGTAATTCACGCACATCCGTAGTTTGCAAGCTTACAAAAGGTATAGGAGTAGCGTATGTTGACGTAGATGGCCTTACGAACCCCTTACTGAGCATCTCGTCTTGTTATTTTATGGCTCGGTTTGCTTCAGTGTTGACCTGGCCACCTCGAATCCCGGCACATCGATGTCAACCTTGGCACATCGGGGTGATCCCCTCCCACATCGGCCACCCGGCACCTCAGACCTATATGGGGTAGGGGAGGGGGCTAATCTTGTTCCATCTGGTCTCATTTCCTGTTTATTGGCAATGGATTTATCGGGTCACCCTTGTATCCTGTCCGCATCCACTCGAAATCGGACTTGCGCTCGTCGCCTGGAAAGTCGTGTGTGTAGTGGCCGCCGATATGTCACAAATGCGGACTACAATGCTCGGATCCAGGAATCCAACGGCTGGCAATCTCCTAACCACAGTTATCGTGGGAATGAAAAGAACCAGTCGGCGGAGTCCTCCACTCCGATGGATGTAGACACAATCGACTACAACTACGGGAAAGTCGGGCACATCCCTTGCATCTATCGGAGCAAGCAACAGGCCAAAAGGGGGGGAGGAGTCACAGAAAAAGGAGTCGGGAAACGGAAAATGACAGGAGTAAGAGGCGCAACTCTTGTCCGTGAGGAGCGATTTGCGCTGAACGATCGCCCATCTGAACACCCCACATTGCCGTAGAGGGTTTTTGAGATCGCGAAGTTTGACGAGGGATACGAAGATGACCAACCGTCAATACTGCTAAACGTTCAGCCTCGAGGATGCAGAAGTCGCAGAATGGTACCGGCACTATTGGATGGAGGAGCTTCACTTAGCTTCGTAAGCAACGATATGGTTCGCAAGATGGGTTTGTGAACCAAACCAGGGATGTTTGAAGGAAAAACCGTTGACGGGAGGCAACAAATACGAAGACACTGAGAGGCACTACGACTACAAGTAGGGGAACTACGAGATGTAACGGTCTAGAGGTCTGTCCAACAAGCAACCACGAAATCACCCTCGGATGAGATTTCCTGTACCGACACAATCCGAAGGTCGATTAGAACAGCGGCAACGTCTACGTGGAAATAGACGATGCCAAACAACAACTTTTGTGTGCAGGACAAAACCCAACAGCGGAAGAAGCACAAGAAGCAGCGGAATCCAAGAAGCAACAACAGGTGGAGCCAATTTCACTCAACACGGCCAAGCACTGTACACGACGAGGAGCTCGTGTGTGGCTCATACATCTCGAGCCAATGGGAAAAGTAGAAGTGGCAGCAGCTGACTCATCATTGGCCTCATCAGCCTCATCGGCCTCGACAAAGCTCGCAATGGTACCCGAAGATTTAGCACCACTCATCAGGGAATTCACAAAAATCTTCCCGGACAAACTCCTCAAAACCTTACCTCCTAAGCGAGACATCCACCATCGCATCGAATTGAAGCTGGGCAGTAGACCTACCGTCCGAGTGGCCTATCGGATGAGCAATCACGAGCTGACTGAGCTGAAAAGGCAGCTCCACGAGATGATCAGTCAGGGGTTAATCCGCCCATCCATGTCACCATACACCACAGCAGTATTACTCGTGAGAAATAGAGTTGGCAAGATGCGGATGTGCGTGGATTATCAAACATTGAATGACGCTTCCATCAAGAACCGCTACCCTCTTCCCTTAGCCGACAAACTCTTTGACCAACTCTAATGAGTCCAAATTTTCAACATAATTGACGTGTGCAGCGGATATCACCATATGCGCGTGGTAGCCACCGACATCGAGAAAACAGCATTCCGAACTCGCTACCGTCACTTTGATTTCACGGTCATGCCGTTTGGACTCACCAACACCCGGCGACGTTCATAGTGGCAATGAATAACATTTTTGTTCGTACCTTGACAATTTTGTCCTGATACACTTTGACGACATTCTGGTGTACATCCGTACCCTGGAGAAGCATGATGGACATCTCCAAAAAGTTCTCAAAGTTTGACAAAGAGAAAAAAATTCAAAAAACTTTCGAAATGCGACTCCGGTCATCGATTCATCAAATGTTTGGGTCACGTCATGGACGGTGGATGGATCACCGCGGATCTGAAAAAAGCGGCAGCAGTCGCTGATTGGCCAACGCTGACCAGCGTTCAAGAAATCCAAGTCTTTCTTGGATTCTGTAATTACAACCGGCAATTTGTGAGGGACTACGCGAGAGTGTCAGTGCCTCTTCCCTACCTCACTCAAAAATAAAACGAGTGGCGGTGGGGAGACCGCGAACAAGAAACGTTCATGGCTTTGCGGAACGCTTTGACCTCGGCGTCAGCTCTACGATTAGCTGATCCAACGTTCGACTACATCATTGCTATAGATGTATCAGACCGAGGCATTGGCATGATTCTCTTGCAAGGCCATGGCAACGGCGAACAAGCCGTTGCCTACATGTCTCGAAAGCTGCGAGGACACAAACTCAAGTATGCGGTTCACGAAAGAGAAATGTTGGCAGTCGTGCACGCATTCAAGATGTGGGGATGCTACCTGGACTGTCACCGATGCGTCGTATGCACCGACCAACACGTGCTCAAGTATTTGAAGACACAGCCGAATCTCAGCCAATGTCAAACCCGATGGATGGAGTTCCTTAAGTCTGGGTTTGACTACAAAACTGAGTATCGGCGAGGAAAAACCAATCCGGATGACACACTCGGCCACCGACCAGATTTAATGGCCAATGTGGCAACCCTACAACTACAGCGAGACCCCTATCTCAAGCAATTGTTTGCACGAGGCTATGACCAGCACGACGGATATGATAAAACCAAATTGTGGTTCAACGTACCCTAATGGCGATGTCACTTCACTCACCATGTGGTCGTTCCCCCGATAACAAACTTCGATGTATGCTGCTCAAGGAATTCCATGACCCCGATCCAGATGGACACTTCAAAGAGGACAAGACGTGGAAAAAGCTGGCAAACAACTATAAGTGGGACAAGATGCAATCCAATGTGGCCAACTTGTGCAAAACCTGCCACACATGTCAGCGACAAAACTCATGCCGCACGAGGCCACTTGAACTTCTGCGGCCACTTCCTATTCGAACGGAACCATGGGCAGACATCTCTAGGGACTTCCTCACGGGGTTACTGGTCACACCTAGAGGGATATGACATAATCCTCGTGGTTGCTGACATGTTTTCTAGATGTCCCACTGCATCACGATAACGACCATTGTCACCGTCGGAGGAACATCATGGCTATTCCTAAACAACATTGTACGGCTACACGGCACACCGAGAACCATCACGAGCGACACAGACGGTCGATTTACCGTACTGAAAGTCATATTCGTGTAAAATAATTAATTAGGTTCGCCCTTGTGTTCCATATATAATTGCTAAGTCCTTGGGCGAATCACCCATGAAATTATGTACTACGAAAGTATTTCACCCACGTTGTTCACATTGATATTGCAAGTGTACAAAACAAGTTTTCGCCCATATTGTTCTCACGTTAATTGTGTGAAGGCCGGGTTTACAAACATGTGCACTTGACTTTCAGCTCACGGAAAAAAAAAAGCTCACGGATGCAAACAAGTTCACGACGACGAACAGGTACGACCAGGTCTAGGGCTGACATCACTACGGGTCAATGACGTCCTTGGGTTTCGGAACGACATTCTCACGATAGAGCAGCCCGTCGGTGCTCACAGCCTCCTCAGCCGCAACTTCCCGGAAGGAGGGATCCAAGCACTTGTCAAATCCACACGCATCCCAAGCACGTTTCACGAGCCTCTCGTTCTCTCCGAGTTTCAGTCATGCCCTAAGTACCCAAGACAGACCCAAGGTGCGCATTTTCCCGATGCCAAATTCAACCTTGCCGTGGTTGCCCGCGGCAAGGCTAGCCCGCACCTCCTCGACATGCCAGTCATTGTACGACATCTCTATTGCAGCTTTGAGAGGACGTTGTAATCCTACGTCTGCTGGTTGTGCCTTGGAGGTGCAACCGGCAGGAACGTAGAGGAGCTTGATGTACGAGTAGTGGGTTTTGATGAAGTCATGGAACTCGCTTGATGTGTGGGGTCGCCATGCGTCCAAAAGCAGAATCAGTTTCTGCTGGTTGATTTCCTTGCCGCGGCGCTCGCACTCCCGCTTGTACCAGGGATAGATGATGTGCATGATCCACTCCCGCGTGGTGCGCATGTTTGCCCAATGGTTGGGCGTGTGGTTGAGAGAGAAGAAGAAGTTGTCAGTGGCGCGCTTGGTGTCGGCGTTGTCGGGGTGGCACCTCTCGGTTTTGCCGGCGTAGATCAATTGGAGAGGGAGCATCTCTCCTGCCATGTTCGACGCCACAAGCGCCGTAATCTGCCGCTTGTCATCGAGCGCGGTTATGGCAACCTCCTTAGAGCCCATCGGCGCGTAGGTGCGGTCACCTGCGCATGAACTTAGCATTGGGTGAGAAAACAGAAGTTGACTCACGTATGAAAGCAAACGTCAAAGGATGCAACAAATTGTGACTCACCGGTTGGGAGAAGCGAGATCCCGGTATGATCTCCATTGACAACGAAGCATGGCTCCACTTGATGCATGACCATGAGGGTCGCGACCCTCTTGTGCATGGCGAGGACCGCCTCCTCCCACTTGGCAGGCAGTTTTTGAGCCACTGTTGTGCCGCATCGGTAGGACCACCGCATGCGCTCACAGACGAAGTTCCGGATCCACGCTCGTGAGAACGTCATCTTGCCGCCATTCTCCGACAACTCTTCTGGATGGTGTTCCTTTGTGAGTGCAATCAAGACCCCACGCAGGTTCGCGGAGTTGATGATGCTTCCGGCATTCCGCATGTCAGTGACAGTAGACAAAATGATGTCGGCAAAATCTGGATGGCGGTCCAAGAAACTTGTTCCACCGCAGTTGCCATGAGAGTGTTTTACTGTCTTTCCTTGCAACTTGATCTCTTCAACATGCGAAAGAAAGGGCCGAAACTTGGGAAGGAGGGTGCTTGAGCCACGTTCATACCAGCCGCGTATTGTGGATGTGCTCAGTTGATCGTAGACGCAACGGTTGCCAGGCTCACAGTAGACTTTGCGTAGGATCTTGACGGCTCCATAGGCTGTACCTCCAGCCTCCATGGCGCCATGGATTCACGGAAGGTGGCCGTCACCAAGCCAATTGACGTACTCGCTCTGTTTTGGCGTCAATTTGGCAGGCGTTGCACCTTCTGCAGCACCCTTGGATGGTGGAGGCTGCGCAGGTTACAGCCGCGCCTTCGTGGTCTCCCTCACGGCACCCGTGATGAGAGGCGCCTCGACAGGCGCAAGGACGAGGGCCGGACGCTGCTTAGGTGGACGGCCTACGGGGCGTTCCTTAGGAGCAGTTGGGTTAGGATGGAGTGCAATGTGCCGGTCAAACTGGAGCTGCCGGTCGGCGGCGGCCTCCTCGGGTGACAGGCGCTTCATGAGGGACAGGAGGGTCTTCATGGTGACGGGTATGGCTGCGGTGGCGGGACGAACTGACGGGACAAAGTGACAGCACGAGCTCTTGTGTGTGGAAGCGAAGCCGGTAGCCCGGTACCCACCAAAGCGACTCGGACGCACGGACCGCATCGGGTATCCGGAGTAGCGGATGATCCAACGGTGGGCCGGTTTTTTGCACTCGAACGTCCAAACTCGGACTTCGAGTGTCGATGACGACGTCGCGGAAAGCGAAGAGGTTAGGGTGATGGGCGAAATGAAGAAGCAGACAATTATTGGGTACTCACTTTGGACGACCATACAAGAAATAGAAAAGTACCCGATTTTGGGAGAATATGAAAAAGCACAAAAATGGGTTTCAAAAAGTGAACGAATTTGTCATTCACTACGGTACTAACTAATTCGTCACAAACCGATGACTCGATGCGGAAGCAGAATTCAACTTTTTACGCTGTTTCATCCGCAAACCGATGGTCAAACCGAGAGACCAATTCAAATGCTCAAACAACTGCTCCCAACACTATGCCAACATCATGGGACATATTGGGCACAAAAACTCCCAACCGCCGAAATTGCATACAATTTGGCAGTTTCTACCGC
This sequence comes from Penium margaritaceum, assembly GCA_023375785.1. Taxonomy (NCBI): domain Eukaryota; kingdom Viridiplantae; phylum Streptophyta; class Zygnematophyceae; order Desmidiales; family Peniaceae; genus Penium; species Penium margaritaceum. Next base: position 124,233 of record SZWC01005421.1, on the reverse strand, counting down.
AACAGGTAAAACTCTATGGGGCCGACCCCTTGTTAATCCACCATTTTAAAAAGTTATGCGCAGGTTCCCCACGGTTGACAACTTCATTTACGTAATGTCCACTCGTGGGAGAACATGCCTACTATCCCCACTTTTTGGCAGGTCCCTTCCGTTCTCTCCACACATTTTAATCGGTGACCACAATCTCCAAGTTTAAAAAAAGCTACGCAAATTACCCACTATTTCAGGGCTGACTCCGATACCCACTTGTGTGCGATACAGGCGGCAGGGCCGCCGAGCGCGAAAACATCAGAACGGGTCCCTTGTGGGAGAATTATCTGCATCGTGGAAGGGTATGCGTCCCCAACGGTTATGTGGCATGCCACCGTGTCAGGCCTATAGCGTGTACCGGAGGACCACTCAGACACCTCGATGACATATTCGAGCGTACCTACAGTTGCGACCAAGAAACTGCTGACGCGACGAACGGACGTCGTCGATGCGCTGCCGTATGAAGCCGTGATTAACGGGTTATGGGCCAATCAATCCGCCGAAACAGTCTCTTTGCATCCGCCACTTATGCAGGGTGCACACGGTAATGAACAATTATGGGTGCGAAGGATTCACCTGACGAACCGGTACAATGTACCAGTTCGCAAGGTTCTTCGACGTACTGAAAAGCACATAACATCGAACTGCGCATAATGCGATCTTCTTCACTTAGCGACGCCTCTTCCATTGGATTGACAAACCAATCTTGGCTCTGACGGCATGTCATCCGAGGGGCGCATGAACTATAGAGAAGGTCGAGGATGGAGTAGTGGATATTATGTGGATCCCTTTGTTGCACACCGAGCATGGGTCACAATGAAGGAAACATGGGACCGCAAAGAGGCATGTACGACGTTCGTACGTGGCCGCCATCCGCTAAAGGCTAAATGGCCCCCGACACCTGAAGCCATGGCACAAACCCTTGACTGGCCTATGCCAAGTTTGAGACCATCGAATTGACCTCACATATGGGAGCCATGCATCTCATCCGATCGTAACTGTCCGTGCGGATGCAACTGCTCGTAGACCACATACAAATACGAAGCTGGCATTCGTCAATTTAGCCATCTCCAACCACTGTGGGTACCGTAGTAGACATGGGTCGACCGACGGATACACATGACGAACGTACCACACCCAACATGCCACATCGGACGCTCGAGCAAGTGGAGGCATGGGCTACGATCAAGGCTCGCTGGGACATGCTCATTGCAACGGATGTACCGAGCTGGGTGAAGGACCCATGCAAACCAGAGACCATGTGCTGGATACTGGGTGTTCGCATGCCAACTCCTCGTCCACCAAACACCCTAGGGCAGTGGATGCCGTGGACTCCATAGTGTCGGTGGATGCTTTGGACTAGTTTCCAATGTTTGTTTATCACCATACCCAGTGTTGTCTTCTCCGCATCCCATGTACAGAATGCGTTCGCTGTTAATCCTTGTGATATGATGTCATGAATGTCTGCGTGTATATTCATAGCAGCACTTGCCTGCAGTTGTACACCAAGTGTGACAGTGGGTAATTCGAACAATTTCTTGTTCATTCTTGCAAACATACCCAATGTCATGTATTTACACTCTCTGTTTACCTCTGTAAATGACCCCAGCATGGATCCTACCACGTTCCTATGCGAATGACTACACGTGGTGAAAATAGACCACTTCGATACACAGATTAACAAGACATCCTTCTTATACGAGTGCACTAATTAATTGCTTACAACGATGTTGACTAAGATTTGCCTATGCGCAATAGGACAGCGATGGTCACGGTTCTAATGAACACATGAATGCAATACTGCAAGGGCAAGCAATTCATTCGTGTCAAATGTTTCACTCAAAAGAACAGCGGGGTCGAATAGACGTGGCTAATCCAGACCTGTACGTACACAGGGAGACTACGCAAATACGAAATGACTTTGCATGCCACACACTCTGTGTCCTCGGAGAACTCACACACAGCATCAAAGAATTCATCCCCAAAGGGAGATGTATACTGCCCACTACAGGGATTGGCCACATGCAATCTGGCCCCTGTCTCATCACCATCATACAAGCTAAGTCTACTAAGTAGCAGTCCTGTCTCCACAAATGCTTTGTCGCCAACTGCTTGTCGCTCTTGTCGGGGCTTTGCACGTCTCCTCCACGTCATGTTGCGGTTCCGTGTGCTCCTCACGGACCCACGGATGTAGGCCACTGGTACAACCTGTAATAGCAATGAAACCCAAAGGTTAGAAATGTAGTACAAGCAAATTGAAATGATGAAAGCATGGCTACACAAAAAACTCTCCTTAAGACTTACCATGGCAAATTAGCAGAGGACCATTACGCACGGCGATGCCGCTTCAGATGTGCATCGTCCTCGGACATGCCGGAGGAAGACTCCCACTCATCCTCGTCCCCACTACCCGAGGTCAGGGACTCTTCTTCTTCTAAGTCTGTGTCAGTGCAGTCACCTGACTCAGAGCTTTCACACCAGGACGACTCACTGGAGTCATCTGCATCATCAGGATTGTCCACCTGTGACGTCATGATGAACATTCCCTTTGCACCATCTGCTTCCCCCTGCCCTGTGGCATTGCCTTCAGTCATGTCTGCACCCAATGCCTCCCCCCTGCACCAAGAGCACCACCATTGTCTCCGTTGTGCGGTCCTCCCGCGGACCTGCTGAACGCTTCTCTGGCACTTCGTGCACGGCGTGAAGCACGACGTCTTGCAGCTCCATTGCCAACAGCCAGCACCACTGTCAACACGCTAGCTGCACCACCATCACCCCCATTCCCACCGCTAGCAGTTTCACGTACACCAGCACCAGGAGCATCCCCAGCCTGCTCCGCCCCAACTGCACTTCCACCATTGCCGACATCAAGTCCTCCACCTCCACTGCCACCCGCAACGCCTTCAGCTCCACTGCCCGAGCCCACATTATGATCTTGTACTGCCGGTGCCACGGTACTGGCGACAAGCTCCACTCCAGTATTCTCTGTCTCCACGCTGTTGGCTGCCAGCTCTCTCGCGCGTGCGGCAGCCACGTCTGCTGGAGATTGTGCCGGTGGGTTCATGCACTTCCGGGGCGGGTGTCCCTTCATCCCGCATCTGCTACAGATACCGTCGCACTTGCGACGTGTCGCCCTGTCCAAGCGCTTAGAGCGTGGAAGGCCACGGGAGCGTTTGGCACCCGGCTGGCTCCACCCGCGCATGGCGTACTGTAGTTTGCGTAGGTTGACCCCGGGCATGGGAGCCCGGTATGTACGTCGCCAGGCCATTTGGGACAGATGCATGTCGGTGTACAGGCCCGGGTTGACGCCTTCATCCAGCATCAACACCACGGCGTGCTGGCAGGGGTAGCCAAACTCCCTCCACTGCCCGCATGAGGAGGACTTCACGTTCACATCCACTTCACGGCCCGCCAGGATCCTGGGCCCGGTGACGGTACCCATGAGCCCGCCATGGCGCATGACACGGTAATCCTTTGCGTGTTCCGTGTAGTGCTACAGCTTGGCATCCACAACGGGCGCGTACCGGCTCTCACAGTCGTGGGTTGCACAGCGGCGCTCCATGAACAGTCTCTGCACAAAAGGGTAGATTTGTGCAAAGCAGTGGAATGGGTATAGGTGCCGTATGTTCATCGGGCGGGCGTTGAGAGACTCCATCGCGTTGGATGTCATGTGCCCACCACGAGGCACAGGGCACTTCAGACGCGTCCACTGCTCCAATGGCAGCCCAAGGTCGCCATCTCCACCGAACAAGTATGTGTATGCCTTGTCGGACGTCCGACCGAGCTCGTCCCGCGCGCGGTCAAACTCGTTCTGTGTGAAAGCAGAAGCCATCCGCCACAGGATGTCAGCTACTGCAGAGCCCGCCTCAGACTTCACGTTCTCCTGCAGGTGTTGACCGTAGTATGTGTGGACAGCTCCTGGTAGTTGGCGCTTCACGGCGGCGATGAGTCCGGTGTCTCTGTCGCTGATGACTGCGGTGCCGTTGTGCCGTGCCGTCGGATACGCCTCTGCCAGCCGCTGACAGAATCAGTCCCAGTTGTCCTTGTCTTCTTGAGGGCATATGGCCCACGCCATGGGCAGCGCGTGGTTGTTGGCGTCTCAATACTGTGCTAGCAGCAGCACTTGCTTGAAGCCGTTTTTCAAAAACGTGCCGTCCATTTTGAGCAACCGCCGCACATGCGACCATCCGTTTCTGCAAGCACCGGGTGCCACAAACGCCCGTCGGAAGAGATGGTGCTGATCCTACTCCGCGACAGCGACGGTGGATGGGTCAACCCTCTTCAACTGCATGCATGAATCACAAAAACAGAGCCAAACACGTTTACAGTTGGCTCATATGCAGAAAGCACCGTCGATAGCATACAACAAAAGCGAATAAGGACAGCAAGATACTTACTGCGGCGACGTACGCAGGGAACAGACCCCACGACTTGCTCTTCTCGTCCATGAGATTCGTCAGGGCCTTCTCTTTTGCATGGTGTATGGCGTGGTAGACCGACCTCTCGCCAGTGCGCACTTCCACGATCTGCCGGAGGGCCTTGGAGGTGGTGCATGGCTCCTTGTTGACAATGCTCTCGATGTGGCGCAAGACCCACGCGGCTTTACGTGAGGGGTCCCCCTTTGTGCCCGTGCGGCTGCACTTGTGGCCCTCTTTAAAGAAAATGACCTTCACGTTGTTCGTTTTTCGCTGCCACCGCGCCTTCAGCTGCCACGCGCATCCCGCCTGCCTCCACTGTGCACAACGAGCTTCTAGCCACGAAGGCTCACTCCGCACGAACTTCACCCCCATGTGTGCGGCGACGGCGTAGTCATGGACCGCCTCGCGGCAGGCATCCATGTTCCGGAAAGCAGCGCCTCCCGGAGAATTAACTCAAGACTCCGGTCGAGCACGCTTCCTAGGCTTGGTGCCCTTATTCTGGGCAGCGGAGGTAGCGGTGTCCGTCGGGGGGGGGGGGGGGGTGTGCTCGTCATCCGACGATCCTACAAGCATAAACCGAGGTGAGCATGTTAAATGATCGTACTAGTACGGGGATGTGTCGAGGACGGCACAAGGACAGACAGATGGACCGTACTTGGTCGCAGAAGCAAAACCATCCCTGTCATGTGTGACGCCATGGCGACTTGTGCGAGTTAACCCACCCGCGGCCGCAGGACGAAACGGCCTGATGCGGGAGCCTCCGTTCAACCTCATGACAGAGTGCTCTCCATGCTCTGGGGAGCGTGGAGTTAAGCGTTCTTCGACCTGGACGTGCTCCACCCAGCACGCCTCCTCAAAGTCGTCAAAGACAAAACCGGTCGTGTAGCCTTGGGATTGACGAGGTTCCTCCTCCTCGTCGGAGCTGCCGACGGGGGGTTTNGAGGAACGTAAAACTTGAACAGCGGTGGATCCATCAGACCCAAAGTGGGTATGCCATGCAGACGCATGCACGCTAATATACATTGTACCCACCTAACGGTCATTTTCGTACCTATCATACCCACTTACCAGAGCTTAGAGGCAGCACGACAGCCATGGTGAGCGGGTTCGCCTCGGAAGAACAGGGCTCCAACGGGGAACGGCATGTTCCCCATGGCGAGCAAAAGTGGCGCGATCGGACAACGGGGAAAACCTACGTAGATGATGACATGAAACATGATGAAACTGTGGACATCATGTCCCATGGTGCACGTAACGGTCACCCTTGTCAGGAGCATGAAAAGTGCGGCCGGTTCGTAGGCTGTCGCATCACACACCCACGGTGCGCCGACGTGGCGTCCAACTGGCATTGTGCAGCATCCTCATCGAATGCATGGGCCCGGAACCTCGGATGTGCTAGTCGCCTGCCAATATCTGCCGACATGGCGCACATGGACCTAAGGTTATCGTCGTCATCGTCAAGATTGAGGGCCTCTTTCCAATTCAGAAGACGGTACTTCACTTACTTGCAACATCGTTCGGTGTACGATAGTAATTCATGACGACAGCGACTAGTTTTATAAAGATGACGACATGTCCGAGCCAAAAAAAAAAACCCCACATTTCGTAGCTGCTTTTGGCAACACGAATGCAGCATATTCCGACGACTCAGGACCCGTCACTTCGACTACACTGACAGACGCTCGTAAACATATGAATTGTACGGTGTCAGTCGCCTCGCGCATGCACGCAATTCGCACTAGAATGAAAAGTCTAACGAAACCGTAGAAATCGGAAATAATGTGACCACAATGTCCACACATGTCAGAATCATGCACATGATACCGGTATTGAAGTCATATTTCCTCAAGAGTGGGTACCGCGTTCACGGTTAGTTGCTATTTGCACTTTGTGGACAATCCGGTCACCAGTTAAAAAGAGTGGGTATTGTATTCGTCTTTTCCACAAAGTGGGGATTCGGGAATTAAGACACTGAAAAGGTGGGTATAAGGGAATTAGTCCGAAACTCTATTTGAAGTGGTGCACGGCAGACTTCCTGCCACACCAGCCGGAGTACAAAGGCGCAGTTATGTTCTAGCAGTTGACGTCCAACAATGAGACTTCACCATCGTATGGGAGGAAACAGAGCAGACTCTCGTGAAGACAAGCAATGATGAAGCGAGCAGCTGACTGCCATCGCAGTGACGATGACTTCGCCGCTGGTGATCAAGTCCTCCCCAGCTTGGCAAACATCGAGCTCCGAGGATCCGACTGTCGGAAGCTCAAATCCTAATCGTTGGGACCGTTTGAGATCGAGTGGATGCAAACCCCTGTGGTTGTGCGACAATATGCAAGTTCATCCGGTGTTCCATATCAGCAGAGTCAAGCATTACTGAGATCACGGAGAGGACCTCCATGGCACATATGTCCCTCCTCCGCCTCTCGTTCAAGTGGACGAAGATACGGATTATGTCATCGAGGACATCCTCCGCCATTGACGACGTGGCAAGATGAGAGAATATCTCAACAAATGGCACGGCTATGATGCTGCGAATAACAGTTGGGGGCCTTATGGCAACCTCCGAGATGTCGATCATCTCATCGACGGCTACTACTGCCAAATATGGTCCACATGTATACGCGTGCTGGGACATCGCGGCTAAAGGGCTGGGGGAAGTGTTACATACGAAACGTACACGAGACCTTAGTCTTCCAAATGGTCAATTTTTTTGTTATAACGC
>SZWC01005421.1:106592-117040 GCA_023375785.1 Penium margaritaceum | reverse complement strand
TGGCACATATGTCCCTCCTCCGCCTCTCGTTCAAGTGGACGAAGATACGGATTATGTCATCGAGGACATCCTCCGCCATTGACGACGTGGCAAGATGAGAGAATATCTCAACAAATGGCACGGCTATGATGCTGCGAATAACAGTTGGGGGCCTTATGGCAACCTCCGAGATGTCGATCATCTCATCGACGGCTACTACTGCCAAATATGGTATACATGTACACGCGTGCCGGGACATCGCGGCTAAAGGGCGGCGGGAAGTGTTACATACGAAACAGACACGAGACCTTAGTCTTCCAAATGGTCATTTTTTTTGTTATTACGCAAACAACCCATCGCTTGCGAGGATCGCGATATTCACTCCGATGGCCGAGGGCAAACTAGCCAACTGCCCCGCCCCTTCTGACAACTTCGACCACTCCCGCGAACCTATGAACAGAAGTGACACGTCCTTCTGGCTGACTTCACGACGACTCTCAATGAATCTGTATTTATGAAGATGCATCACGCATCTCTACTTTCGATTGTCGAAGGCCCCCAAATTCACAGCAGATATTCTCGAATGCGACGACTCACGACGCAACTCCACACGCTTTGATCGACATTCGACCCAACGACCCTGACTATGCTTCATTCGTAACTTGTCACTTGTATGTATATATTTGATCATTTTGACACTTCTAATCGAAAGACAATGAACGCTAATGATAAACTGCCCAAGTGTCCCAAATTCGAGAATTGTGTTTTGCCATGCAACTTGTACCTATTCACCATCCACGCTCCATTCGGCGGAACAATACCCACCTGTTGGAAACAAGTATGCCAAACCGGTATGGTGCTGTAGTTATGGGTGTAATGGATATGTCGTGACAATGGACAAATTCTATGGAGAAGATGTGCAAAGTGGTGAATATGCTAGACATGAAAGATTGCTCCTGGATGTGACAACATCCACCCGTTGGAGGGTGGATATCCTTGCTATTATGTGCTATGCCCAATACGTACACGATATCTCAAACTCCAGAACTGGGTATTTCTATCCTTACATAATTGGCCCATTACGCATCGACTTGAGCATCGTTCGGTCGAGAGCATTGAAGAACGTGCTTGAGCTCTGGTTTCTGGTTCTGAAGGCGCTTTAATATTTGACCACTTTGTAAAATGTTCAACGAAGATGTTATGAATTGTGTAGACGTTTCGGTACGGTCGATTGATTTTTTGATGATTCTAGAGACGTATTAAACTGCTCCCTCAATATTGATTAACTACCTAAACTTCTCGGAGAACGTTTTTGAAGTGACTAGCGACAGCGCGACATCGCAAGCACCGCTTTGCTTGAGCACTAATGACCTAACGTGATCCTCATTTTTATTGATTAAAAGACAGGTATATATAAATGGAAATCATATTTTTTCTCCAAGTAATCAAGTTGTCTACTGCACCACAAGTCTTGTGAACGATCTTCGCGACGCTCGGCATAGTTTTCCACCCAATGGTTTGCGTAGCATTGTCTGTCCATTGGAAGAAAACATAAGTCCGGCCGCTAACTGTTCGACACCTGCAAAGTATTTTTACTTCGGCAGTGCTGGATAGAACTACGGTGGACGACGATTTCGTGGAAGAAATCACCCGCACCCGTGGGGCGCGTGGCGCACTTGGAGGAGAATACCGGAGGCAAGAGGACTAGTATCCGCTAAATATCTAGAAATATCTATCCAGCGTGTTGCTTACTGCAAGACAAAAATCTGGCTATCACGCTTGGATCTCAATCGGGTGTTCCAGAAGTTTTTGGCACTACCGTATGTCCAGGTCTTTTCTCGAACAGAGGAATTTGCGGAATCTTCTCAACCTACCGCACTGAACGGACGGCCGCATAGAACCGCATATACTCTAAAATAAAAGGCAAAGGCGAAATAGCTCGCATATCCGATCCGCGCTAACTGAAAAATTGAAAACCAGCGAGTCCTCCATGTGGAACCGCATACCCACCTCTTGAGCAAAGGAAGTATGAATCCATCCCTTCCTCGCCATGTTCGATCAGCCACATGCTGGGCTGATCGAGCATGGCGTCAGGGGTCATGTGATAGTCTCTTCATCTCTTCCGTCACTCCCTTGCGAGATCTCCATGGAGCTAGGACCATTTTGTCTTTTTTCCCAATGCACAAACCCCATATCACAATTTAGGGTTTTGTATGTTTTGCGTAAGTGTTGCCCGCACAAAAGATAAAATCCTATATCTTAATAAGGGTTTTAAACATAGAATAAAAATTCATTGCTCAATCGCGATAGGGGAAAACCGCCCACTTCAAATTTTGAACTCTTTCTTCATAGCACAAAAACCAACCTTGGTTTGCAAAAGCAATACTTTCAAACCAGCCCCTCTTTAAATTCAAGGTTAAGGGATTTGTATTTTACACCGAAATCTATTGGAGCTTGCAATAGCAAGGCCGAACAGATTCCCTTTGGATGCATGCGGTTTCTCGGACCCCCCACGCACACCAAACACAAACCCTTCCCATGAATGAACACAAATCCCTCAAAACAAGGGTTTGTCATTGTTCAAAGAGCATGATGACGTTACATTTCATGCACCGAAAACAAAACGTTGTTTTGGATACGTATTTCTCTTTGGACCTCTTAGTATAGGAGCTTCAATTTGGTCCGTACTGGGCATGCCGCTCCTAATTCGGGAGGTGTAGGCAGGCCAGCTGAAAGTTTGGACATGGTGGGTACGTAGTCGCTCGGTCCACAAGGAAATAAAAGGGCCGTTACTTGATGGAAGTGAAGCACTTGTCAACTCATGATCGGTTCGGTGACTGTAAGAGGTACCCCACCTCTCTCATTCAAATAAGCCATAACCTCGTCTTTCATAAATGTGTCTAAATCCGCATCGCGTTTCACATTTGTGTGCACTTCCACCCAAACATAAAAAAAAGGGTCCCCATCTTTCCCGCATTATGAAACAACGCCACATGGATATACCCCGTGATCTACTAGTTCATGTATGTTTTTGGGAGATCGGTGTTTTATCTTTTCGTAAGGGAGCATACGCATATGTCAATTTCATAAGGTTGGCTGGTTCATTAATAGTAGTTGTCCAAGTGAACAGGCACTCATAGGCCTAAGCGCAAGTGAGGGTGATTGGTGGGAGGCAATTGGGATGTGGTCGTTGTACATTGGGATGTTGAAAAATTTTCACGTAGGAAAAGTTTGCAATGTCAATTGGCATCTGCATTTCATCACCCAAACCGTGAGAATGAACATTAGAATTGGCATATGACATGAAACATAAGTCCATATTCCTTTTTTCTTTGCGTGATAATAAATTTTGATCAGAGTGCATCGTATACCTCGTGTGTATGGGACATACCCCATGGGTTGTCCGAAGTCATCGCCAGTTTTTGAAAAACGAAGTAGATGTTGAAGTTCAAATGATAGATGAGGTATACAGAGACCGAAATTTAAAAGTTAGGGCGAATGGAAACCTAATTTTTGAAGGATAGAACAATGGCAAGGAACGTTTTCATGTGGAGGCGAATGAAGCTACCTCAACTAAAAGGTAGGGTACCTAAGGTGTTTCTTATTATCATTTTTTTATGATGTATAACGTGACATGGCAACTGCCTCATTTGGAAACGGCCCATTAGTGCAGCTAAACAAAGCAACAATGAATAACCAAGTCAACCTTTGAATGTTGACTTCCTATTTTGATAGGAGATTTCATGTCCCCCTGTTCATGTATATTCATGTGGATAGTTGTAACCATGAACAAGGTCATCTATTCGATTTTTATAACTTGAAGTTGACTCGCCTTCGGCATCCACAAAGGGACTTAAATCCTGATGCTGTGATACAAATATAGCAAATTGGTATGCGAAGCTTGGACCATTAGGCCAAAACCGTGCTGATTGATGGCATTTGACCCTCAATCCAATTCGTCCAATGGCCCTTAGGCGAAGGACCCATTCAAGCCATGAGGAGAGGCCCACGCTACAGGTAGTGAGGAGGTTCGAGACCTGGATTATGTGTTAATATATATGCAAATAGCAAATCGTCCCATGCTCAAATCGGCAAGCGATGAAATCATGAAGGTAAGGTCACGCCGAGGAGGCTGAAGATGGAGGGCGTGGCTGGGTGTCGTTGAAATCGGTTGTTGAACGCTATTGGACAAGTCGTTGCGCATTTATTGAAGGACAAGAGGAGTCTATGAATTGTGGGCGGCTTAGCACTCATCACCATCGCCGATAAGAAGACTGGCATAATTCGTCTGATCCGGAGCGTTTCTTCATGAGCGGGGATGCATAACGAGGTTCCAATTATTCATGTTCGCATGTGATTGGTGAAGTTGGGGATTGTTGGGCCAAATCCATTAAATTTGTGTTCTGTGTGGGGCACGCTCGAATTCTTGGAGGAGGGAAGCCTTGAGTTCATCTGAACGGATTGACGTGGTGTGCTGAGCTATGCAGCCTAGGCAACTGTAAGGCTAAAGACATGCTAACAAAAAGTTGTGGTCATAGCTGGAATAGATAGATGAGGAGCCCCAACAACCGATTTCAATGATAACTAGCCTCACTCCAATTGAAATTTTTTCCATAACCATTCGTAAGGCACGCGACGAAAGCCAGCTTCGAAGGGTGCGCTGCAACGTAATTCCCGCCCATTAGTTTCCTGACATCATTATTTTAGAGTCGAGGAAGTTTCGTAGTTTCCCGTCGCATGTGCCCTCCACTGTCCACAACACAGACCCTCCGCACTTGTGAACACCAGGGCGGTTTTCTGGCATCCCTTCCCGAACCGTGGCCGATGAAGCAAATCCGATGATCCAGTCGTCGATTGATACGATTTGAAACTCAAAACAACAATGATAAATGACACGACCATGGGCCCCACCCATGACAGGTAGCGACCAGAGGTACGGCCTCAAGATCGCAAGGTACCTTCTTTATAACGTTGAGAAGGACCCGTTCAGATTCGTCCGACATCCGTTTTGAAGTCTCTTTTCCCATGGGCTTTTCTCTCGCGGCAATGTAGCCGACTTGGATAAAATAGCTCATCTGATATTTACTCGCCTATATTTAGTCGTTACCAGGTCTGTTCGGCCTGAAATCAATCTTGCACGTCAAAAAAGGTTTGGCAAATAGACTCAACCTTTGTTTAAGGGTACCACCCAAGCCTTGAAACTGCTCATCGTGGGAGAACCCCAAACCAGAATATAACCCAAAACGTTTCATAAATTAGGGTGGTTTCAAAAAACCATTTTCCCATGCACTTTTAAAGGTAAGGTCAGGTAAATGGCTCAAACACCGACGGCCAGTGAGTGAAGGGAAAGCGATTGATTTCAACTAGTGAACATCAAAGAACTTAGCAGATATGTAATGGGGTCAACCATGCAAAGTTTACTAAGTATAACTGAACCAAATTTCTGGACTGATTTGGCTTTATCGACATAATAATTTACGAATACAAATATTTTTATTGACACCAATCTACCTTTGTAAAAAAGGGAAATTCTAAGCCACTCTATTTCGAGGCCTAGAAGAAATCCCTCCCTTGAAAACACCCACCACACTTGTATTTTTGAAAGATAACTGTTTAATACTAGTTATACTTGAGATTTTACAGGAAAAATCAAGGTATGGGGCAGTAACAATGATAGTCAACGGCGTAACGTAGGGCTGAAAACAATAAACTATAAGATGAATAAGCATATGTTTGCAAACATATTGTATAATATTCAAAATAATACCGTCATGTAAAAGAGTGAAAACAAATGAAGACTTTTGAAAACATGAATAGTGAAACAGAAAAAAGGCATCAATACTCTTGACACCAATAGATTACATTTGTATTCTAAAGAAAGAAACAATCCATAACCACCTCCTTTATGAAAGCCAAGTACTCTAGTTACAAGATGTTTTCATTTTCTGTTTGTTTCATCTTTCCATTTCATCAAAGAAACTCAGATTAAAAAACAAACATGAGAGTCCTCAGCATAACTAGTGTTTGTGAATATACAAAACTTTGACTTATTAAACGTAAAAGAACAGATTACTACCTTTCTTTTCCTTTTACACGATGAATCCTCTCGTAAAAATGGGTATTTGGTAATAAACAAGACATTATTTATAAAGTTCTATTGGAAAGCATTCATTCACATTTGATAGACAATAGAGCATGCAAAAATCATGATTTAATCAAAAATAATATATCATAACATCACCTTTATCCATTTTACCATGAGGAACATAAAATCAATGATTCTCCTACAAAGAATGAGGTAAATGAAAAAGGAAAGGTTGTTTTAAGGTTATATGCGCACCATGATTTTCTTGAAAACCTCATAAAGATCAAAACTTTTACAATAACCAATTGAGATGTTTTTAATTCATACCTTTGAAGTTAAGTAGGGATAAGACAACACGTATGTAAGGGAGACGTTTTGTACATGTGAATGAAGGAGGTCAAAAACATTCTTCACATGACAAGTTACTAAGGATTATATTAAAAAATGTGAATACAAAGGATTTTCCATAAATTTTGTGCGTATATTTTTTGTCTTATGTGGCATACCTACATCAGAAACAAGACCCTAGCATCTTTATACGGGTGGAGGTGGAATGATGCAATAGATTCATCATCATGATACTCCTTTGGGCTCAAATCCATTCAAGGGATATCTTACGAGATAGAGAAGAACTTGAATCTATAGCATGTTTTCATGTTTTGGGCTTTGGCTCCTCAATACATAAGCATAAAGTACCAAATGAACCTCATTATCAAATAACAACCACCGGTATTTTTAAACATTTTTGTGGATCTCCTCTAGTGACATTGTCTTGATGACATGATTTTCATTGAGTATGTGGACCATGCTATAACTTAATATGATGCATATTGTAAGGAAATGTTGAAGTGTTGATTCCACTTGATTTTGACAAAAGACTAAAAAGGCATATCCAATGATCTTTAGGTAATCAGTTTTGAAAATGTTTATCTAAATCCATGATTATGTTGTTCGATTCCATTTGGGAACCCATTCATATAAATTTTGAGTTGAGCATATTTAGAGGTAGTTTGTATTCCCTTCATCGGATAGGAGAACACACATCTTTTAAGAAGACCTATCTTGTTGGAAAATGAATCCTAATAGTACGACTTTGGGGGTCTTTCCTCACCACTAATCATTTTTCTGCTTTAGCGTCTACTATTATGAACATTTCAAACTTGTACTCAATATGTTTATGACAAAGAGGTTACTCAAGGTGTTCTTAGAGGAAATTTTGCTCTTCAACATCTGAAAAAATACGACTATTATTGATAACATGGTAGGAACATCCCAAAAGAAGTTGTATTTGCATTCCACGATGTATATAAATTGAACCATCAAGAAAAATAAGGGATTTAGTTATTTCATCATGAAATTCTGGTTGATCAATTGTATTTTGGCTACACCATATGCAAATGTGAATTCCATCCATGGATGAAAAATCACATCTGTTGACACTTGTGGTGTTGTTAAAAAGAGAGGTTTCCTTTTCGAACAAGACAAGTGATTGGCTTTGTTTCAACATCTGTTGTTGGCTTTCTTCCGCACATTTCATGATACAAGATGTGCTACAAAGTACCTTTGGCACGATCAAAATTCAATTACAAGATGTCAAAAGAGCATGGCCTACACTAGTAGAGTATTGAAACATGACACCAAAAAATTTGAGGCTTCTTTAAAATGACAACTTCTTATGTTTTAAGTCACTCCTAAAAAATTTGGGTGTATATGCACTAAATGAATGAGTTAACTAGCTTGTAGGTTGTCTGCATGGTGATAATGTTTGGTTCCCAATCCTTATCCATTAAATGATTTCAATCATGTTGAAGTTGGTTCCTGGAAAACTAAGATATTGTCATATTATCTTAGAATTTTTTCATTAGGCAATAGGTGTAAACTGTTCATAACCTTAATGTTCAACAACGTTTGCATGAATTCAAAACCTTGAAATAATTATAAGCACTTTCATTTCTCCATTTTTATGAAAAAATGAAAGTGGTTAGTGACTAAAGGTGATGCCTTCAAAATTTGTTCACATTTTGCAACTTGTCCATATTGTGACATGTCACAATGTGAGTTCATAGTCTTTGATCAATACGTTTACTGTATTGCAAATTTGAGGTCCCGTGAAGGTGCTCTTGCTTTTGAGGAAAATTACAACTCTCCTTTAAGGTCTTCCTTTGAGGAGTTACATTGTTTGACCTCGTTTTTTCACATGTTTTATGCTACACTCATGTGCTTTTGATTGTTCATACAAGATGGGCGTAACAACCTTTTTCCATCAAGCACCAAGTGAAAGGGTGTCAATGGTTGGCCATTAAAATCTTGGTCACTAGTGTTATTGTCAACATGTTCAATGAAAGAGATCTGTTTATAGTGGCCATGACTGATGATGTAAAAAGCCACTGAAAGGGAAAAATTCATCCAATACACATTTCGTACAAGTACCATGATGTCATCCCTGTAGGATGAAAGTGAGCGTAATGACACTTCGTCTTTCAAACATCGTATGACATAGTCATGACATGGGAATTTTAATCAAAGTATCACTTTTGCTAGAAAACATCACAGAACATGTCATTCAACCACCAAACAATTTGTAAAAAGAAAGTGGGTCAACATTATCATCCATCATACCAATTGATATCAACTACTTGATGTCGTGATCAATGCACCAAGATGTATTGGATAAGCTCTTTTGTGTGCATGTTTTCTATGTTTTCCATGCATGTTGTGTACATTGTTTTCCATGATTGAAGTAAAATGGTATGCATTGGATACTTCTGCCTATGAAAAGGAGGGTTTTCTCACGCACTTGGTCATGCTCAGTGTTATGCAAGCAGTATGTTTTGAAACAGGTGCTCAATCGAGATCTTTTTCACATAAGTAGTGTGCATTAGAATGGTCTTAGGTTAAGGAAAACTTCTTGGAAAAATATTTGATCCATCATTTAAGGTTATGCTGAAGTTTCTTTTAGAAGCATCCTCTTCGAATTACTATCTTCGAATCAAAGCAATTTTCTTTAGTGTTAAATTGATTTTTTCTGTCAAGAATAATGTAGATAATTTAATTGTTGGTGAGCATTCAAGGTATACCTTTATCTGTAGAACAATGTGTCGTCTTTTTGAGGTATAGGCATATATTGTCTTGTCATAAGTGAACATGTTATGATAATTTTTGATTTTGTCCAGACATTTGTTCATTTGACGATGAGATGTTTTTGGTGTTTTACATAACACTCTGAACACATGCGTTATTAAAACCACTACAAATACACATTATACACCTTTATTAGTTAATAAAGAGATGGAGTTGTTATTGAATAGTGTAGAAGGAGAATGAGGTCAGAGGAGAGGGGGGAGAGGAGTGGCGGGAGTTGGAAACAACCGAGAGCCGGGTGGCTCTTGGTTCTTGTGAGGGGAGATGCCGACAGTTGGCCGCGGGGCCAGCTTCGGTTTTGCGATTGTGAGAGGGGGCGGGAGCTCTCGAGAGCTGTGAGGGGGAAAGCTCTCAGGAGCTAAGGAGGATCAAGACGAAAGACTTAGACGTAAAACAAGGATCGAGGCAAAAGTTATGAACTTGTTTGATAAGAATGAAGTTGGGGAGCGAGCCACGCGGACCCTTATCGGATCGCGTGGCTCAGATTCCAGTGGTTCGCCACCCAGCATGGCAAACCATAGAGAAGAAGCAAAGCACGCTTAGGGCCTACTACGAGCGGATCAACAGCAAGCGCAACCCAATGTTTTGGCATATGTCGCACGAGGAGTAAGGACAAAACTAGGCTAGAACACACCCAAAAAAGGCAAGACTAATCTAGGTGTGCTAGTAATGTTTGTTTCTTTGTCTCGATAGCTAATGTGAAGGTAGGCGGTGCATGCAGAATGCTTGAACACAATGGTACAAGCCACACTAGGAGAAAGACACAGCCGGGTGACACGCATGCGCCGTTAGGCGGACGACGACAACAACTCGCACGCTACCAAAAGCACCCAAGTGGAGCCAGCACCCAGAAGCGCTTGCGCAAGTACACACCGCCAGAGGCATCTAGATAGGCACTAGAAGAGCACCTTATCAGGAATATCCCACTAGAGGTAGTCCACTAGTGGAAGGTCGCTGGAAGCACCCCAGGAGCAGCACCAGTCGGGAGCAACTGGCCGGGAGCACCCTTACCAGGAGCCACTCATGGAAGGCATCGCCCTAGAAGCACCCGTCAAGAAGCGCCTTGCCAGAAGCACCTTACCAAGAGCACGAGCAGTGCTGTTCGCGCCCAATCGACTGAGGCGATCCGCCTAATGATAGGCGCCCCCGGACACGCCCAAGAAGTGAAGGACCTGCACACCCACCAACTGGAGACACAAAACACAAGTGGAGCGGAGTGCAAGAGACAGACGGGGGGGGGGGG
>SZWC01005421.1:37728-48741 GCA_023375785.1 Penium margaritaceum | reverse complement strand
GCAGTCTTGAGCAGCATTGCAGAGTGTCACGCCACATCCGTCACCACTGCCTTGCCCCCTGAGCCGACCACTGTGCGTCAAGCTCGTGCAGCCTCTGACGCGCAGCAGTGGGAGACCGCAATGCATGACGAGCTCAAAGCCCTTGATGCTCATGCAGTCTATGAACTTGTCGATCTTCCGCCTGGGCGCAAAGCCATTGATGCCCGTTGGGTCTTTCGACGCAAGTACAAACCCAACGGTGCACTCGACAAGTACAGAGCACGTCTCACGGCAAAGGGGTACTCCCAGATCCCCGGTGTCGACTTCGATGAGACATTTGCGCCGGTTGGGCGGTACACCACTGCCAGAGCGCTGTTGAGTCTCGTGGCTCATCATGACTGGGAGTTAGAGCAGATGGATGTGAACAATGCATTCCTCCACGGACGGTTGGACGAGGAGATCTACGTGGTGCAGCCTCCTGGCTTCTCCGACGGCACTGACCGAGTGTGGCGACTGCGAAAGGCCCTCTATGGCCTAAAGCAGTCGCCACGGTGCTGGAACCAAGAGATCACGTCCACTCTTGAGAAAGGAGGTTACCGGCGCAGTACGGTGGATCCGTCACTCTTTGTCAGTCCACACTCTGTTCCGTTCGTCGCTGTCCTCGTCTATGTGGACGACCTGCTGATAGCATCGCCCAGTCAGGCGGCTGTCCAGTCAGTGAAGACGCTCTTGCATTCCACGTACAAGATGAAAGACCTGGGACCTGCTCGTGTCTTCTTGGGCATGGAGCTTGAGCGCGACCGTTCCCGTCGCATACTCCATGTCCACCAGGCTGCATACGTCCGTAGCCTGGGGGAGCGCTTTGCCTCACTGCTAGAGTCCACACCCACTGCGTCCACTCCCATGACCCCAGCAGGTCAAAGGCTACTGAAGACACTGGATGTGTCCAAGCTGGGGGAGACAGTCGATGTGACTGACTATCTCCGCGTCATCGGGTCACTGATGTACCTGGCGACCACTACCAGGGCAGACGTCGCCTTCGCTGTGAACTTCCTAGCCCAGTTCTCCCAGGCCCCCCGAGCCCGACACATGGAGGCTGCGCTATGCGTTGTCAGATACGCTCTCTCTACTGCGTGCACTGGGTTGTGCTATCGTGCACAACCATCCATTGTTGTGGACGGATACACGGACAGCGACTGGGCACATGACACTGACGCACGCAGCCGTACAGGTTACATCTTCCTCATTGGAGGAGCCGCTGTGTCGTGGAAGAGTGGCAAGGAGGGCTGTGTGGCGCGCAGCTCAAGTGAGGCTGAGTATGTTGCTCTAGGTGCAGGCACTTGCGAGAGTGTGTGGCTGTGTCGCTTGCTGCAGCAACTGCGTGTCCCCATTCGCTGCATCACTTTGCGCTGTGACAATCAAAGCACTAAGGCGATTGCTGAACATGATGGCATGCATCATACACGCACGAAGCACATCAATGTTGAGCATCATTTTGTGCGTGAGCGCATTGCTGCAGGTGATGTCCAGATCGTCTGGGTCGATACACGACAGCAGCGAGCTGATTTTTTGACTAAGGCACTCAGCAGCAACGTCTTCAAGGCGGCTGTGCATGCAGTTGGGCTGTTGTGTCCACGTGGTGGTCCTGGTTGAATGGTTGTGGCTAGTGCTCGTACATTTGTCTGTCACTCCTTGTGACACCCTTTTGTGGTTGTGCGCTCCTGTCACTGTGCGTCGGCTGTGAGTCATGGGGGAGTGTTGGTATGTGTCCCACAGATTTATTGTGACCTCTGGCCTCGCTGCACACTCACCGCACTGATGCAGGCGATTAATGTTGGAGTGACACCGGCGCTGACGTCACCGCCCGCGTGATACCGGATCACAAGAAGACAGTTTGAACTGTTGTGACTGGTTTCAGGGTTACCTCTAACACAGGAATTTGCCACTTGCATTGTGTTGACACTAGGATTCCTAGTGTATGACGGGGGTGTGTGTCCGGGTTGTCTTCCCAGATTTGCTAGGTTGTATGCGTGCAGACAATTATTTGGGTGAGGTCCCTGGTTCGAGGCTCACTAGGCGGGGTGCGAGCGAGGGCGGGCTCGCCGTTCGCCCGCTCGTCACCCCGCCACCTGCTCTGCTACACCTATCACCTCCGCCTCTTGTTACTTCCAACTAACGCGTTTCTTCGCTAGTCAAACATTCTCTCCTATCATGGCGTCTAGTGACCCGCTTGCTACATGATGAACCACTTCCCTCGCTCTCCCCCCCTAACCATGTTCTTCTACCCTCACCCGGGACGTCATGGCAGTCGCCTTGTGGCTGCTGGCGGGTGAATCCACCAACCATCAGTGCTCCGGCGCCAGCTGGGTCCGCATCACGGATGTGCACGAGCATGGACACGGTCGAGTGGTCACAGTAAGCTGTACAAACGGACGGAAACAGCTCACATCACAACAGCTAGGGTAACGCACGTATCAAGCAAGAGAGTAAGAAAGAGCAATGGATGGAGTTGGGAGTAAAGGACGACGAGAAGACAAGAAGAAACAGGAGTCATGGGGCAACAAGATGATTAGTGCCAGATGACCAAGCCACCCACTCGAAGCACTCAACGTGGGGCTTGTTGGTTTGTGTGGCTTCCACCCGTCACGACCAACACTGCTAGTTTATCGATATACCCACATTCGGGGTATATGGCACAGGAGGGCGTGACGACACGACGGGCCTCCGGACTGCACCGAGACTTCTCTAGCACCTACGACAGCGCCGGCGAGACGCGGTCGATGCGTTCCGGTAGCCATGTGGGCTTGTCAGGAGGTAGGAGAGTTTTCTCGGTGGGTTTAGACCCGCGCACCGGGTTGACTGTACCGGTGCGACGAGGAGACCAGATGGCTATTGTGGGGCTTTCGATGTTCGGAAAGCCGTCTGTGATGTCTGGACGTTGATTCCGAGATGTTTTGGAACTGCTCATATTTTCTCGGTGGTCGAGACCCGGGCACTCGGAGAGTTGTTCCGGTGCCTCGAGGAGACCACCTTTGTTACTCTCATAGTGTATGCAGTGTGTTCTCCCTGTTGATTCATTTGGGTTTAGCAGGGGTGACGGGGCCCGGTGCGGTCAGCTGCCGGTGCCCCGATATAAGCCCGCAAGGGGCTCATTTGTAAACTCTCCTTGTTCTTTTTATTCAGCATTCCAGACTTAGCCAAATTCTTGCCATCTTGAATCGCACTCGCACACAGAGCTCATGTTCGTTTCTGCATGGGCCTGCATGCCTTAAAAACTATTTCCAATTTGGTATCAGAGCGCAGGGGGGCGTGTGAGCAGCAGAAGCAGCAGCAATGGGCGGAACGCTAAGAGAACGCGCCACGTGGCGCCACGCCGGTAGCAGCGTGAGGGAGCGCGAAGCGACTGCACGTGAACGCCACAGGGGCGGTGAGAAGCAGCAGTAGCAGCAGCAGCAGCAGCACGCGTTGGCAGCAACAGCGTGCACGAGCAGCAGCGAAGCAGCAGCAGCTTGCAACCGTGGCAGCAGCGAGCAGGAGTAGCGAGCAGAAGCAGCAGCATGCAACAGCAAGCAGCGACGCAGCAGTAGTAGAAGCAGCAACAGCAGGAGCTTTAGCAGCAGCAGTAGTAGCAGCAGCAGCAGTAGTAGCAGCCGCAGCAGCAGCAGCAGCAGCGTGCAGAGCGAAAGGAAAAAAAAAAAAACAAAAGTAGCAGCGGCGGCAGCATCAAGCAGTAGCAGCAGCAGCAGCTGCTGCGTAGAGTAGCAAGAGCAGCAGTAGCAGTAGCAGCAATCGCAGCAGCTGCACCCGCCGTTGCAAATGCTGCTGTTGGAGGGCCTCGCAGTCCTCCTGTGAGGGCCCCCGCCCCCTCGGAGGGGCCCCCTCGTCCCCCATCAGGGGGCCTCTCCGAGGGGGGGGAGCCCTTCGGCCCCTTTCGTCCCCCCTTGTTGGTTATTGTCACAAACACACGCAAGTGCCCTCTTGTCTCCATTCATGCACACACCTCACCACTGCAGGTGATTGAACTGGATTAAGGCTCCCTGGTGCAAGACTGTGGTGCAGCATGAAGTGCACAGTGGAGGTGCCCCCATCAAGCTGCCAAGTGGTGGCTTCAGCACCAGCCCTGTCACAAGCCTTAGTTTAGTAATAACCTCACGTGCCAAAATGGGGATACAACTTGTAGGATTGCATGCTTGTTAGTTGATTGAATACTTGCATGTTCCTAGAGTGGTGAACCGGGTTGCTGATCCCTCGGGACCACACGTCCGGCTTGTGCCGGCGTGTGAGAAACCGCCTGGAGCTCGCTCGCTCCAGGGTCGGGTTCGATCCCTGGGTGGCGGCCGGGCCCCACGACGAGTGCCTCNTCACTCTCGTGAAGCTGTGTCTTAACTACTTCCACGTTTCTTAGTCTTGAGTGTTCCCCGATCCATGGCGTGCTTCATTGCTTGCCACTCACTTGCTTGCTAGCATAGTGCTTGTGGCTACCTACTGGTATCAAAGCAGGAGGGCTGCCCCTCCCGCCACGACGTCCTGGGACCTCATGAGACTCACGCGTACCACTGTTAAGCGACGGGTGATCTCGCACAAGCCGCAGTACGAGGCCATGGCGGCCTAAGCAGCAGCAGCAGCAGCCATTCTGTGCAGCCGCTAGCATCGCACTCGTGAACCTTAGCACGAGACCGTGGCAGCTTAGGCAGCAACAACAGCCGCCATTCTGTGTAACCGCTAGCATTGAGCGACGGGTGATCCCGCACAAGCCACAGCACGAGACCGTGGCGGCCTAAGCAGCAGCAGCAGTAGCCATTCTGTGCAGCCGCTAGCATCGCACTCGTGAACCTTAGCACGAGACCGTGGCAGCTTAGGCAGCAACAGCAGCTCCCATTCTGTGCAGCCACTAGCATCGAGCGACGGGTGATCCCGCACAAGCCACAGCACGAGGCCGTGGCGGCCTAAGCAGCAGCAACAACAGCCATTCTGTGCAGCCGCTAGCATCGCACTCGTGAACCCTAGCACGAGACCGTGGCATCTTAGGCAGCAGTAGCAGCCGCCATTCTGTGCAGCCACTAGCATCGACCTGTGAACCTCCTTGGAGTCACAGCTGAGCCGCGGGTGATCCCGTGCAAGCCACAGCACGAGATCGTGGCAGCCTAGACAGCAGCAGCAGCCGCCGTTCTGTGCAGCTGCTAACTTTGCAACCGTGACTCACGGGGCACTCTCTCAATTACCTCGAGCTGCCCTGAGGCGGCCCATCATTCAGAACGCTGGTGTCTCCGCCTGAGATCGAGCCCGCCCCTCCGTCATCCACGGCAGCTCGGGACCGTGCACGCACTGACGAGGAACTCACGTACTACAAGGAGTGGGCGGAGAGAGAAGTGTGGTCGAGGGTGCGTCGCAGCAGTTCGGGATATCACCCCGGTGAAGACTACGATCCCGCTGATCACTACGCGTGGGCGGACGCAAAGGACTACGCGACTCATTGCCAGTCGGCCGACGACGATTCCCCGACATCGCTGGACCAACCGGCAACTGCACCACAACGGGACCACCGACCTCTTCACTCTCTGGTAAGCCCGCCCATTGCCCATAGGACGCGCTAGCAACACCGCCGTGCTGTTCCCCGTGGTGCAGCTCCACCTTCTGCAGCAGCAGCGTCAGAAGCCTCCGCCCCGCGTTGTGCCGCATCTCCAGCCGCAACAGCTGCAGAGCCCATCTCGTCCCCTGATATTCTTTCAGCACTGCAGGCTACCCTTGCATCCAGCGCTGCCGTTGCCTCTACCTTTGCAGCCACTGCACGTGCGGCACGTGCACCAGCCAGCACTGCTGCTGGTCGAGCCATTGACACGTACACTGCAGCGGTTGACCAGGGACCTTTGGCAGCAGCTGCTGTCAACGTAGCTACTCAGATTGCTGCAGCAGCAAACGCAGTTGCATCCGCCGNAGCAACACCGCCGTGCTGTTCCCCGTGGTGCAGCTCCACCTTCTGCAGCAGCAGCGTCAGAAGCCTCCGCCCCGCGTTGTGCCGCATCTCCAGCCGCAACAGCTGCAGAGCCCATCTCGTCCCCTGATATTCTTTCAGCACTGCAGGCTACCCTTGCATCCAGCGCTGCCGTTGCCTCTGCCTTTGCAACCACTGCACGTGCGGCACGTGCACCAGCCAGCACTGCTGCTGGTCGAGCTATTGACACGTACACTGCAGCGGTTGACCAGGGACCTTTGGCAGCAACTGCTGTCAACGTAGCTACTCAGATTGCTGCAGCAGCAAACGCAGTTGCATCCGCCGCAGCCGCAGCAGCCACAACACTCTCCAGTGCAGTTGACTCCGCCAACACCTCCACAACACAGGCAACCTCTCTACCCTCCTCATCACCGTCAGTCACTCGGCACATACAACTGTTGGTCTTTACCGCTACAGTCATCTCCACTCTGTCAGGTGCAGCCCTGACAGACGTAGCCTGCTTCGTTGTCACCACATCAGCTTTTGTCGCAGTCGTCGCCTCCTCAGTTGCTGCGGCACTGCCACCACTGTTCTCTCTGCACCGCCGTGCGTGGTGAGCTTGGCCTCTCTTGTTCTCCCGCTCTCTCTGCTTTTCCTATATCGGCGTGTTTGTGCGTTCAGGTTGTTGCCTTGCAGCGCACTTCCAACACCGATATCTTACATTCCCACGCCCACTGGGGCAAGGGAAACTCTGCCGAAATTTTCTCGGCAGAATCACGCCACTGGCACAATGCTAGTTGACGATGACCAATACACAGCACTGCAAGCTGAGCTTCAGCGTGAGCACATTGCATTGTAGGCAGCTCTTAGTGCTTAACGCGCTGCTAAGGAAAAATTGCGGGCTGAGCAGGCTGACCAAGAGACATTCACCGATCACATTGCTGACTTGGTTCTGAATCGTCTGCAGCCCACATTGCGTAGCACTCAGTCCGCCAGCATTGATGCAGCATTCTCCACCTCTCCCGCTTCCGCTTCCACTGCCGCTGGCACATCTTCCTCTGATCCACTTGCAGTCGCCGCAGCCGCTGGCACTGCTACAGCCAAAGCCCTTGCTCCATCAGTGCAACGCAAGCCTGACTTAAAATCCACTCCACCCCATTTCACTTCCAATCTTACTTTTCACTCTTGGGAGGTTCGTTTCAGTACCTGGGCGCAAGGGGAACAACTCTGGGAATACTACCATGCACCAAATCCCTTAGCTGTTCCACCTTTTGTGCCAGTCGATTCTGAGTCGGCACGAGCGGTCCGTGCCCTCATTCGCGCCGGACCAGATGATCTCACTGATGAGATCGGATCCTACAATGCTGACACTGCACGCCGCACCCCCGCTAACCGGGTTGGGGCTTATGCCTTGATCAAGCGGCGCACGACAGTCACTGGACATGCAAGACAGAGCGTCCTCACCGTCCAGTTCAACACGCTCTCCATGCGTGCTGACGAGACTGTTGACGCCTATTGGGCTCGTAGTCTGCGACTGCTGCGTGACCTCGGCAAGGCCGCCCCGGGCGAACTCCCTGCTCTTCTCTCCATCGTCAACGGCCTCATCCCTAAGCTCAGCGACATATTTTGCGAAGTGAAAGCCACAGAGCTGGAGCGTCTGGCGGCAATTCCTGTTCCCGCCGACGCACCCCCTGGAATTGGGGCCTTATGGGAGTTCACCTCCCAGCGTCTTACGGACTGGTGGAGCTCCTTACAGAACGAACGCATTCATCGCGCAGCCGTTGCAGCAGCAGCCACCGCACTTCCTTCCTCCGCCACCTCTCTTGCTTCCCAAGGGGGGGGGGCGTGGTGGAGGGGGTGGCAAAGGTAAAGGCCGAGGGGGTGGCTCTGGCGGTGGCGGGCAGGGGAAGAGTGGCAAAGGTCGCGGTTCTGATAGCATCGCATCCCCCTCTTCCTCCTCAAGCACTGTCACTTGCTGGAACTGCGGCGCCGCTGGTCATGCGGCGCCCAAGTACCCTGCACCACCAGATGATGCAAGCCTGGCCTCCGCCATGCGTGCTCACTGGGCACGCTCTTCAGGGTCTAGTGGCGGCTCTGCCCGCTCCTCCACCTCCGCGGGGTCCAGTCGTGGCTCGGCACACGCTTCTTCTCCATTGTCTACAGCTGCTGCCTACAACACTGCCCTCTCTTCACCTTCTCCATTCGCACCTTGGGGTTGGCTCTCGGGGTTTGGCGACCCTGTCTACTTCGGGCCTCCCTCTGGCTTCTACTCACCTCCAACATGGGCTTCCTCGACCCCTGGTCCCCAGCTACCCTCCTCTACCGCACTCATCACCGGACCTCCTGAGGACGACCGCCAGCTGGACTCTGCGCTCTCTCACGCAGTTCACTAGCGTCACCTCCGTGATCAGGGAGGTGAGAGTATACGTTCGGTTGAGGAGGGCCTTGCGTGTGCTGTTGACTCGTCTCTTCGTGGACCCCACCCCCCGGTCATGTTCAGGGGTGTCCCCCAGTTGACGTCCCATGGATTGAGGAGTGGCAGTCGCACATTCTCCCTCATTGCCTTGCCGCTTGTGGTCAGCGCCTCTTTCCTTGTTCTGCCATTGCCGCTGTGAGTCGTGACCCTGCGTCTGTCCGTGTGACGGGTGGCTTCTGGATTCTTGATTCAGGGTCCACCCACCGCATGACTTCCTGTCGTTCAGCGTTTGTGTCGCTGGGTCGTGTTGGCTCTGTTCGCTTTGTACGCACTGGCTCTGGCCACCTTCTCCCTGTCCATGGTGTCGGTGTCGTCCGCTTCGTTGGCCCTTGGGAGGAGCTCTTCCTCCCTGACGTTCTCTATGTGCCCGCTCTTGAGCTCAGTCTACTGTCTGTTACGACACTCGACGACCAGGGCATGGACTTCTCATCCAGTCGGGGTATTGCCTCTGTTATGCATCGCACTACTGGTCGTGTCTTACTGCGTGGCACTCACTGTGACCGCTTGTTCCGCGTGCCCTTGTTTGCACCCCATCCCTCCACGACTGCTCTTGTTCATGTGGCTCGTTCCCTCACTCCTGCACATGTGCAGTTGCTCCATCGTCGTCTCTGTCACATTCACACTGCCGCCATTGACAGTCTACTTTGGGACATGTCTGCAAATGGCCTTGATGCCGACACGTTCTCTGCACCCTGCCCCACAGACTGTCTCGACTGTGGTTAAGGCAAAATGCATCGCTCCCCATTTTCCACGTCTGAGTCTCGCACGTCTCACCCACTTGACCTCCTGCACTCTGACGTCATGGGACCTCTTGCCCATGACGCCCTTGGAGGTGTCGGTCGTTATGTCCTCTGTCTCACAGACGATTTTTCTCGCATGCGCTGGGTTTTTGCCCTTCGGCAAAAGAGTGACGTTTGTCCCACACTTGAGTCCTGGCTACCGCAAGCTGAGCTGGCCTGTGGTCGCCGGCTCAAAGTCTTTCGCTGTGACCGTGGTGGCGAGTTCATGGGTCCCACCGCTCGCTTTCTCACCTCTCGTGGGGTGTGTATGGAGCCTCGGCCCCCTACACACCCCAGCCGAATGGTGTCTCTGAACGCTGGAACCGCACCCTCGCTGATGGTGTTCGTACTCTCCTCAGCAATCCTCCCTCTCTCCTGTCTTCTCCTTCGAGGCCATGTGCTACATGACCTAGGTGTGGAACCGTGTCCCACACAGTCCCCTTCCTCGTCACGTCACCCCCTTTGAGCGCTGGTACGGTCGCCATGCTGACCTCCGTCTGGCTCGTGTAGATCTACATGATACAGCCCCCGTTCTTCACCGATGGCACGAGCAAGGTCTGGCGACTGCGCAAAGCCCTCTATGGGCTCAAGCAGTCGCCGCGGTGTTGGAACATGGAGATCTCCTCGACTCTCGAGTGGGGAGGTTACCGTCGTAGCACGGTTGATCCAGCGCTCTTCTTGAGCGCCCCCTCAGAGCCGTTTGTGGCGGTGTTGGTCTACGTTGATGACCTGCTCATTGCCTCACCCAGCCCGGCAGCTGTCCAGTCAGTGAAAGACCTGCTGCAGTCTGCATACAAGATGAAGGATCTAGGTCCTGCACGGGTGTTGTTGGGGATGGATCTTGAGCGTGATCGTCAGCGTCGCACCCTGCATGTGCACTAGGCTGCGTACATACGCACACTGGGGGAGCGTTTTGCTCCTTTGCTCGCAGACATCCCCACCGCGTCCACACCGATGACTCCAGCAGGTCAGCGTCTGCTGAAGTCACTGGACTCAGCACAGCTGCGGGAGCCTGTCGACGTCACCGATTACCTCAGTGTTGTTGGCTCCCTCATGTATCTCGCCACCACCACTAGGGCAGACGTGGCCTTCGCGGTCAATTTCCTTGCCCAGTTCTCCCAGCAGCCTCGACAGAAGCATCTCGAGGCCGCACTGCGCGTCGTCCGCTACGCGTTGTCCACTGCACGCGTAGGACTCTGCTACCGTGCTCAGCCCTCGGTAGTCGTTGACGGCTACACAGACAGCGACTGGGCACATGACACAGATGCTCGCAGCCGCACTGGTTACATCTTCCTCGTCGGAGGGACTGCTGTCTCCTGGAAGAGTGGAAAATAGGGTTGTGTTGCCAGGAGCTCCAGTGAAGCAGAGTATGTGGCACTGGGTACAGGTACGTGTGAGAGTGTTTGGCTGTCCCGCCTGTTGCAGCAGTTGCGTGTCCCCATTCATTGCATCACCCTGCGCTGTGACAACCAGAGTGCGAAGGCGATTGCTGAGCACGATGGCATGCATCACTCTCGTACTAAGCACATTAACATTGAGCATCATTTTGTACGCGAGCGCATTGCCGTTGGGGAAGTTCATGTTGTCTGGGTCGACACTCGTGAACAGCGTGCAGAATTTCTCACCAAAGCGCTTAGCAGTGGAATGTTCAAGGCGGCTGTGCATGCTGTTGGCTTGCTGCGCTCTCGTGATGCCGCCGGTTGATGTGAATCCTGTGATGTTCTCCTCGTCATATGTTCTGTGTGTGTGAGGCCTGTTCATCTGTGGGTCATGGGGGAGTGTTGGTTATTGTCACAAACACACGCATGTGCCCTCTTGTCTCCATTCATGCACACACCTCACCACTG
>SZWC01005421.1:8777-19599 GCA_023375785.1 Penium margaritaceum | reverse complement strand
ATAGGCGCAGTGCACATGGGCGGGCAGCGGCACATTCAACAGATGGACTCCCTTAGGGCACATAGAGACACAGGTCAGGACAAAGAGTGCAAATCACGGATGCACACCGAATGAACTCATAGCCTTCTTGAATGAGTCGCGCTTCAGTGCCTTGGTGAAGAAGTCAGGCAGCTGCCGTGCTGTCTCAACCCACACAATGGTGATACTACCGTCATGCAAAAACGAACGCACATAGTGATACGCAACAGTAATGTGCTTTATGCGGGTGTGATGCACGCCATCATTGTCAGCGCTGGCCATGGCACTCTCATTGTCACAATGCAACGTGATGGATGCGACGGACTGACGCAACTCGTACAACAGACGATGCAGCCACACACTCTTACATGCGCTTGAACCAAGGGCTACGTACTCAGCCACAGCAGTGCTGCATGTAATGCACCCCTGCTTGCCATTGCGCCAAGACACAGCCGTGCGGCCAATCAGAAAGATCAAGCCCGTGCGGCTCTTACAGTCCGGACTGCCGGCCTAGTCACTATAGGTGTTGCCCACTGCGACAACAGACGGCTGTCGGAGGAAAATGAGATCTCACCGTGGAGTTGAGATGACATAGCGTAGTACTCAAATCACGGCCTTGAAGTGGAGGTGATGTGGCTCCGAAGAGAACTGTGCCAAGAGGTTGAAACCGAACACGATGTCTGGGCCCGTTGTCGTCGCTAGGAACATCAGTGACCCGATGATACGCAAATCCGTGGTCACGTCTACTAGCTCCCCCACCACGGCTGGATCAAAACTCTTGAGCATCGCTTGGCCATCGGGCGACATGGGTGTGGATGCTCTCGGCACGAGGGGCAGGTCCTGAGCGTAGCACCAAAACAGGGCATGGATGTAGGCGGCCTGATGGACATGCAGTATGCCCGCGGAGCGATCATCCTCAAGCTCCATGCCCACAAAGACTCGTGATGGCCCGAGGTTCTTCATCCGGTAGGCATTGTGTAGCAGGTCCTTGACCCGTTGGATGGCAGCAGCATCCGGTGATGCGATGAGCAGGTCGTCGACATAGACCAAGACAGCGACGAGAATCTGACCTCGCGGACTGATGAATAGCGCGGGATCGGCAAAGCTGTGAAGGAGGCCGCCGCTGAGAAGCGTACGACTGATCTCTGGTTCTAGCTGTGCGGTGACTGATTCAAGCCATAGAGGGCCTTCCACACCTTTGAGACCTTGCCAGAGCCGTCCTCGAAGCCTGGAGGCTACATCATGTAGAGCTCCTCGCCCTCCAGTGAGCCATGGAGGAAGGCGTTGCTCACATCCATCTGATGCAGTTCCCACCCATGCTTGGCAACCAGGCTGAAAAACGCCCGGCTGGTGGAGAACCGACCGACCGGGGCAAAGATCTGGTCATAGTCGATCCCAAGGACCTGAGCAAACCCCTTGGCCGTGAGACATGCCTTGTACTTGTGCAAAGACCCATCTGGCTTCCACTTTTGCCGGAGAACCTACTTGACGCCGATGGTCTTGCGGCCCTGGGGAAGGTTGACGAGCTCATAGACGTGATGTTGCCGAATGGCAGCTAGCTTGTCGGCACATGGAGCTTCCAAGTGAGCGGCCTCGGGAGATGCCCGAGCCCCACGTGGGGTGGATGGGTCCTTTTGTTGCTCATTGGGGAGGACAGTGAGGGCGTGCGCGTCCGGTGCCCCTCGTGTCATCCGTGTGAGTGTGGCTGCAATGACATACCAGTGTTCTTGATGGAGCAGGGCATAACCCAGAGCTGACCTTGGATGTAGATCGATGATGACTGACAGGGTGGCCAAGCCGAGTGCCTTGGTGCCGGGGTCCCCACTCACTGTGCGAGTGGATCTGACATGAGGTGAGGATCCTCGTGGAATGACAAGGGGTCGTGGGATGAGAGGACATGCAGAGGTGGCCTGAGTGCCAATTGTCGACCTGGGTCTGAGACTCCCGCCGGGACCACGCGTGAAGCGCGCCGATATGGACGGGACAGCCGACCCTAAGGGGCTGGAAAAAACGGACAGGGCAGCCGGCCCTGAGGGACTGACAGTCACGGATGGGGCGGCCTGGCCTAAAGAGCTATCGGACGCGGATGGGGCAGCCGGCCCTGAGGGGCTGCGGACACAGATGGGGCAGTCGGCCTTGATGGAATGGCTGATACGGATGGGGGAGTCGGCTCTAGAGGGCTGGCGGACACGGACGGGGCAGCCGGCCCTGTGGGGCTGACAGACACGGACCTTTCCGCGTCTGTCAGCCCCTCAGAGCGGGGGCAGCCAGCTCTGAGGGGCTGGCGGACACAGACGGGGCAGCCGGCCCTCAGGGGCTGGCAGAAACGGACGGGGAAATCGGCCCTAAGGGGCTGACGGACACAGACGGGGCAGCCGGCCCTGAGGAGCTGGCGGACACGGATGAGGCAGCCGGCCCTGAGGGGCTGACGGACACGGACGGGGCAACCGGCCCTGAGGGGCTGGCGGGCACGGATGGGGCAGCCGACTCTATGGGGATTTTGGACACAGATAGGGCAGTTGGCCAAGGCGAACCCGCCGGCGCAGACGATGGAATGCTCGAACGCGGTTGGACGGAGGACGGACCCACCACTCCCCCACGCGATGGGAGGAACATCGACGCACCGGAGCAAACAAGGTCGCGAGAAAACAGATCCTCAAAGAAGAGGGCATCGCGCGACTCGACGATGCAGTGTCAGGTAGGATCCCAAAAACGTCATGCCTTTGACTGACGTGAGACGCCAAGGTGCATCGACGACCGCGAGGCTCGAGCTTGCACCCTGGTGGAGGGCAGGCAACCACACGATGGCTACGCAGCCCCAAACACGGGCCGGACGCAGGTCGGCGTGTTATCCACACCATTGTTGGTATGGGGTGGACAGACGAGGAATCGGTCCGTGGGGAATCCGGTTCCAGACCCATGTCATGTAGGTCATGGCCTTGAAGTTAAAGCCGTTAGAGATGCTGGATTCGACTTGCATGGTGCGAACAGCGTCAGCCATGGTGCGGTTCCATCGCTTAGAGACACCGTTCTGGGCTGGCGTGTAAGGCGCCGACGTATCATGATGGACACCATGAGAGGCAAGAAAGAGTGTGGTATCCCCCAGAAACTCACCCCCGCGATCAGAACAGAATCGACGGAGAAGGCGACCATGCTCACATTCAGCGCGGACAAGCCAGTCCCAAATGGTGGGAGCGACGTCGCTCTTCTGCCAAAGAAATAAGACCTAGCGATAGCGAGAGTAGTCATCCGTAAGGGTCAGGACGTAACGACTGTGCTCGCCGACTGACTCTGTCGGGAGGGGACCCATGATAACAGAGTGAACCAGGTCGAGCGAGGCGGACGCTTGAGAGGCAGAGAGGGGGTAGGTGGAACGGTGCATCTTGCCTTGAGCGCAATCGATGCACTCTGTGGGACACGGCAGAGGAAAGGAGGCTGAGTCAAGACCTGTGGCTGGTTGTGTGCAAAGCATGCTGTCAATAGCGTTAGAGTGAACGTGAAAGAGGCGGAAATGCAGGAGATGCGTGTGCTGCGAAGACAGGGTGCTGGCAACCAACACGTGGCCAGTATCTTCCGACAAGGAGGAGACAGAGGTAGGAGCGTATAGGCGCGGTACGTGCCACAAGTTGCCATGGGCGGTGGCATGCAGGACAACACGACCGGACGGACGCAACGACACAGTGCCCACACCACGTGAATGCAGAACGTCCATGCTCATGGGATCAAAGGTGGTGATAGGGAGGAGGCTCTGCTCACGGCCAGGGACAAAGATAATGTCAGTCACGAACACATCACCAGCTGGACCACAAAAACAAACGACGCCGACACCACGATTGAGCAATACCTGACCAGAGCCGGTCTGAACCCCGGTGACATCGGTGATGGGACCAAGAACACTAAAGGCCTTTCACGAGGCTGTCATGTGATGCTTGGCCTAGGAGTCGATGATCGAGGTCTCGAACGGATTCTGGACCAGTGAGGCCAGGTCCTTAATAGTCACATGGCAAGGGGCGAGCGACGCTGACATAGTGGATAGAGGTGCAAACCAGGTTTGCCAGTAATCTAGCTAGGTGACATCGTCACTAAGAGGAGCGGGAGGAGAGGGCACGGCAGAGGATGGGACGGATGGAGATACAGGATAGGAGTGCAGCAGCGACACTGTGATGCAGGGTGGGGGCGAACTAGCAAATGCGAAACTCGCACTTCCCTAGGGAGTAGGGCGAGGAAGGCCGAGATGCAATGCGATGAACTACTCCAGCTAGCGTTCGCGGGAAGAGGGTCCGACGGAGAAGACCGACTATGGTGTGACGGCATTGGATTCCAGGAAGGGAAAGGAAAGTGCCGAGGACGGAATAGCAGGTACGGACGGCTGTGGAGGAAGCTGCAGTGGGACCGTCATGGGCGGCGTAGGTGCGGCGGGAGCAGCGACGGTCACGGCACTGGTTGCAAGGCGGCGCTCTCACTAGCGACGCATGGTCGCGATGACATGAGCCTCGTCAGTCTGGAGTGGACACGTGTACCACTCGTGTCCTGACTGCCCATAGTTGTGGCAGAAGAGGCTGACGTTGCCTGATTCGGTAGGCTGCTGCTGAGTCCCTTTGCCCTTCTTGCCCTCCTTCTTCTTCTTGCCAGACGAGGGGGCACCGGAAGATGCTACTGCTATTGGGGCGGCGACAGCCACTGAGGCGACGGCAGGAGAGGCGAGGGACTCCGTGCTATGCATGTGCAAAACCTGACGAGCTTCCCCGATGCGGAAGAAGAACTCGTACGTCCAGGGCATGATGGTATCGTGGGCAGCCATCGCGGCAAGAACGTCCTGGGAGTAGTGAACGAAGACGTCGGAGAAGGAGTCGGTGGCGCCGCGCTTGATGGTCAGGAGCGCGAAGAGAGGGGGTGGTGCTGCATCTCCAAGGTGGCGTAGAAGGTCCTTTGCACGCTGCCAATAGGAGGTAACCGCCTTGGTCTTCGCCATGCGGAGGGAGTTGAACTCACGAAGGAGACAGCTGGTCTCAGCATCACTGGACAGGCGATGAGGGTGCGTGAGTACGTGCCAGGCTGCTGCTGGGTCAGGAGGGCGCCAGAAGTAAGGTCCCCGAGGAAGGGCTCAAGGGCGAGGCGTGTGGATGGAGGGGCGACAGGGACGAGAGCACGCACGGCACGACAGGCGTCATAGACCTGGTCTTCCTGGGTGGAGTCGAAGGGCAGGACATAGTAAGGCCACAGGCCCTCGCCCTGTGCCCACATCTGGAAGTTGAGTTCCCAGCTCCGGAACTGGTCGCCAGCCCGAAGCGGTAGCGATGGGGTTTCAAAGTCCTTGTGCATGCAGCTAGTACCCATAGTGGGGCCTACGACTGATGTCACCATCTGTTTTTGGTGTAGGATGTGTTGCTATGCCAAGTATTGCGTGGCAAAGGAAATCACAGGGCTTGCGTATCCTGGTGGGGAAAATGGTGCTTGCTGACGTTGGTACGGCTACTAAGGCGGTGGCTGCTGCTGCTACGGTGGCGGCTGCTAATGCTGCTGCTGCGGCTGCTGATGTTGCTACTGCAATCGCGGCTGCTCATGTTGCTGCTGCGATTGCTATAGAGGCGGCGGTGGCGGCAGCTGTAGTGCTGCTAGTTGCTGTGTCAGCGTTGCAAGCTGCTGGCCCAAAGCAACAAGAGGATTTGTCGAGTCAGAATGACCGACGATAGACCCTGTAGGGTGTTGACGCTACTGTTGTTGCTGGTGCTGCTGTTGTTGTTGCTGCTACTGTTCCTATTGCTGCTGCTGATACTGCTGCTCCTGTTGTTACGGCTGTTGCTACTCCTGCTCTTGCTGCTGTTGCTGCTACTACTGTTGCTACTACTGATGCTGCTGCTGCTGCTGCAGTAGCTGTAGCTGCTGCAGGAAAGGGGGACAAGGGGTCCCCCCAACAGAGGAGGAACCCTCCCCACTGGGGCTAGTAGCCATGTTTGTTGGCCCCCCTTTTCCACCCTCCTTTGGTTTTCTTTTCCTTTTTTTTCTTATGCTGCAGACGTCAGCAGTGACGTCGGTAATGATGTCAGCCTGAAATGGTTGACTTTAGCAGATTTTTCTACGTAAACTGTAAAGTTGTTGTTTTATTGTTGTTGATGACGTCAACAGTGACATCAGCAATGACGTCAGGTGAAAAGTTGCCAACGTTAGCAGTGGCTGTTGCTGGAGCCGCTACTGTGTCAGCCACGGAAGTGAGCTAGTGTTGCTGCTGCTACTACTACTGTTGCTACTGCTCTTGTTGGTTTGCTGGTGCTGCTACTGCTGTTGCTAATGTTGTTGTTGTTGTTACTACTGCTACTACTACTGCTATGATTGTTGCTACAACAGCCGCTGCTGCTACTACTGCTGGGCTGCTGTGTGCTGCTGCGGCTGTTGTGACTGCTGTAGCAGTCATGATGGCAGCAGCTGCAATGACACCTACGGTTGTAGTGGCTGCTGTAACGGCCATGATAGCAATAGCATCAGCTGCAACAACAACTGCAACGACACCTGCGAACAGTTATAGCTGCAACCGCTGCTGTTGCGAGCTAGAGCTGCTACTATTCCGGGCTATTGCTGGCTCCTGCTGCAGCTCCTATTGCTGCTTGCTGTAAGCTACTACTCGCTTCTGCTTGCTGCAGCTCCTATTACAACCGGGTGCTGCTAGCTGCTGGCCGCTGCTCGTTGCTGCTGCTGCTGCTGCTGCTGCTTGCTACTGCTGTGCACTATTGTTGGTGCAAGCTGCTGCGGGCAACTGCTGCTACAAGTTGTCGCAACTGCTGTTGCTGCCGGCTGCTGCTACTGTGCACAACTGCTGGTGGCTGCTGCTGCCACTGCTCCCTACTACTGAAAACTGTAAGCAACTGATTAGGAGTGAAGAGTGAGCAACAATGGGAGATCCCTCCAAGTTCTAGCTCCCCCCCCCAGCTGTGTAGAGCTTGTTACTCAGCTAACCAGCCAATCAGAAAATAGTCCTAGACCTAATTTCTGGCAAGCAGGGTTTTCTCGGTGAACCCTGCCAGACGGCCGACAACCCAAAACCCGGGTGTCATCTATTTTGCCTCAAAATTGGACCACATCATAATACCGATGCTGCAAACGCAGTCGTGCGGTCAGAAACAGCTAGAAAAATAGTAGCTAAGAGTTATGGCTGCCCGAACTTAGGCAGTGCTTACGATGGTCCATGATGCCAAACAGTGCCACCCATCATGACATATGGACCCTAGGCAGAGCATGACGTTGCAGACTCAATAGTACAGTCAGATCCAGCACTACACGCATGTAGAAAGCCTCTGCAGTGGTAGTGACCACCGGCGGCTCGACCGCCGAGGAAGCCTGCCGATGGAGCTAAGCGCGTTAATGCAGGGAGGAGGCTCCAGCAAACTGTGTCTAGGCCTCAGTGTGCACCGGCTCCAACGGACGACACTTAAGCAGCATCGACTCGCCGTCAGTCATCTGCTGGCTGATGTACGCAAGCTGGGAGGACACAACAGAGCACAATGAGACATGCAAAAAAACCAGTGTACTGCGGTACTATTGTACCTCAGTGTTAAGTACCGCGATATCCTAGTTCTTCGTGAGGTTAGCACCAATGCTGGTAACGCTCCAGAGGTAGGACTGGTGTTGATAAATAACGGTGGTACTTACAATGTACCACGGTACACAGTACAATGCACTGTTTGCAAATCGTAAGAATTAGTGTACCACGGTACTTCATTGCACTTGCATGACACAAGCACTACCAATTTTAGATTATCGCTAGTTTCATGTTAACTCAGCAAAACAATCCTGCAGAGGATAGATTAAGTGGGTACGAGAATGTTGACATATCATACATAATGAAAGAGTTCTAATGAAGACGTGGACTAAACTTACCCCCTGTTTTCAAAATCTAGACATGAGAGAAATACAACGTAACATCAAATGTTTTCTGCAGTAACTTTGGTATCGAAAAATGGAGAGCTTGGCCTTTGAAGGCGCGAGAGGGAGGGGGGGCAGTCTTTCACATCCCGTCACGAATGGACAATGTGACGATCAGTTGATTGATGAAACCCGGCCTGAAACTCTGGTTTTGGTCTCGGCGCCTTTGGTCTCTCGCGCAGAATAGCTTAGTCAATTGTTTATTCAATCATTCAAGGTCTCGTTTCCCCACCAATTCTCTTGTCCTATCATCTACTTTGTTAGAACTACAACCCAAAATCTGAAATTTGGCGGACAACGCGTTTGAATGAGGCATAGCAAACGAACATGGACAATCTTTCGTTTGTCGGGACTGTGTAAACATTGCATTGAGAGAAATACTTATCTGAGTTTTGGTTTCCGAAATAGACAACCTTGAACATTGATACATGTACATACGAGAGAAGAAAGAATACGTTGTTCGAAATTTAAGAAATGGCCACAATGTCAAGCTTTGGCCAGAGTTCTTAATCAAAAATAAAATAAGAGTGCCACTGTTTTGCAATGCATGAGGGACCCCGCTAATGTGGGCAACAGTATGGAACCTTTTCTGTTGTCCTTGTGAGCTGACATTCGTCATTTTCATTGTTACTATGAGTCTTTCACGTTTTCCTACCGCGTTAGCATTACATGTTCGAAAGCGAACTGTTGACTTTATCTCTACCGCGGTACAGTACTGCAGTATGGAAGAAGGGTAACTTGCCAGGTCAGTAATGAAAACAAAAACCAAACCGTGGTACTAGAATACCACGGCACAAAAACGTGGTACATCTTGGAACTGGTAGTACCGCTATCAGCCGTGTCGGCCATGGGCATACATGGATACATGTACCCCTTGTGCTGTGTGTACTCCATGTCATGCTACAAGTGGACCAAGCATGTCACAATGATCACTGCAATCAAGCACTCAAAAAGTGTATGAGTGGTGGAGCTGGGAATGGAGAAACCCCACAAAGCAGCATTCTACGTGAGAGGATACGTTGCACAGAGAAAAAAAGAGCAAACGGTGCATCAAAAGGTGGAGGGACGGTGAAGATACACTAGGAAAACGTAGAAGTTAAGCTAGAAGACAACAGACAAGTGTACATGTCCAGTCTCACCCACGTACGTGCCACAAGGCGCACAAGTCCAACTAACTGGTCAAAGATTAGGCTGGGTCTCACAAACCACGTTGGGTCCGCTGTGCTACCGTGATACCCCCGCGCTTCAAGGTATCAAAGATCTTGAGGTTCCAACAATGTGAGGATATCTTCAAGCCATCCAAGGTCTTTCGGAGGTACCAGACTATGTCTCTGTTGTCCTCGAACCCTGGAGGCTGGACACAATAGATTTCTTCCTTGAGATTACCGGAAAAGAAGTTATTGTTAACGTCCATTTGGTAGAGCTCTCCATCATGTTGTGCCACCTGACTCAAAAAGGCCTTTGCCGTGGTGTATTTGCCTACATGGAAAGAGGTGGCATCAAAGTCTACACGAGGCACTTGGGACATACCCTTGGCCGTGAGATGGGCCTTGTATTGTTCCACTAAGCCATCGGGCCTTTCTTTCCTTCAAAACACCCAACGGGCTGAGATGGCCTTATGACGAGGCGAGAGCTTCACCTTCTGTTAAATCCCATGCTCCTTGACTGCAGCAAGTTCCTCGTGCATAGCTTGCTCCCAAAGAGTTACATCTGCAATGGAGCGTGCTTGTTGCACTATGTTTGGTTCAAGCACACATCTCGTGCTACCCCTTGTAACGAGTGCAGTGGTAACTGAGGGATATGGCAGAGGCCAGGTAGACCCAACTCTCGCAGTGGCTCGCTAGAACTCATCAGTAATTAGAGAGTATCCAAGCCCTGTGTTAGACTGTACCACAGCCAGCGCCAAGCTGAGAGCGTCAAGACCAGAGATAGGAGTAGGATGTGTGGGGTTAATGAAACCACCATGAACTAGACGGACTGACTGCATGGGCTCTCAGAGTGGCCCGCCGAGGCTGCACGACTTGAAGGCGGGGCATAGTGAAGTGCAGACTACAATGGTTTCAGAAGACCGCCTGGCGGGCGAACAAATAGTGACAAGATGGGGGCCTGACAGGGTGGGAGTGGGTCCACTGCCAATGGAAAAACAATGGGCAACATAAAAAANATGATAAGGCGTCGACACACGCGATAGGAGATGGAACATGCGTCGACATAGGTAGAACAAGAGAGAATGTAGGCAATGATATAGATGCGACAGGAGGTGACGTTTGCGATGGCGAAGAAGCGAGAAGAGATGACACAAGCAACGACACAGATGCAACAGGATGTGACATAGGCGACGACGAAGACGCGACAAGAGATGACACAGGCAACAATGCAACACGATACGGAGTGCAACCATTACTGAAGGGCAGTACACATACACCACCTCTTCCTGGATAGGAGAACGACGCAAGCGATGGAACAGAGCGAGATATGTCGTGTGAGAAGGTGCTCTCAAAGAAGAGAACATTGCGAGAATCGAAAACCTGACCACGATCGGGTTCCCAAAATCGCCAGGCCTGGGACTAAGGGGAAACACCAAGGACAGGGGAAAGGCAACCTCGAGGAGACATCCTGGCATCACGTTGGTCCTAAGGGAGTCAGACGCTGGTGATGCTGCCCCAGACACGACCAAGGCGAAAGTTAGCATGATGACCATATCATCACTCAAATGGCACGACATGATGAGGCAGCGAGTCATGGAGATTACGGTTCCAAACCTACGTCATGTAGGACCTGGCCTCAAAGGTAAAAATCAGAGGGAGGCCAGACTTGACAAGAAGGGTGCAAACACAATAAGCAAGAGTGCGGTTCCAACGTTCTGACACTCCAATTTTGTGAATTG
>SZWC01005420.1:144306-155901 GCA_023375785.1 Penium margaritaceum | reverse complement strand
ATCTATATCTATATCTATATCTAATCTTTATCTATATCTATATCTATATCTATATCTATATCTATATCTATATCTATATCTATATCTATATCTATATCTATATCTATATCTATATCTAGATCTATATATATATCTATATCTATATCTATATCTATAAAAACAACAAAGCATATACTTTGGAAGGCCTATATGTTAGGGACAGTGGATGCAGAATTCACCCACACAGAATTCTGTGGAAATGGTGACTATAAATCCAAGGGCATAATAATCCCTTTACCCAATCTGCGAAGGGGTTGGTGAAGCCCTACCCAACAGTGAAATTATATTGACGCCCTACCCAGTGACTTAATAAGACTGCCTTGCCCACTCGCTTCACCATGCTGAATCAGTGGCATGCGCCGCTGATCGAGCGAAGTGAGGTAGGGTATGTCCACCCCCCTTGTGATTCTTGCTCCCACACAAGAATTGTGATAAAACCACAGAGGGAACCCTAAATCAAAATAGGAGGGTTGAGAAAAAAAAGAGGTCATGGCTTAACCACGAGCAAGCAAAAATGCTCGTTTTCGAGATCGAGTAAAAATGCTTGTTCCTTTTTTCCTAACATGCAAGCTCTCACTTTGTACATGCAAATGGTAGTCAAACCATACCCCTGATTACATTCGGGGTTAAAGGGTTTTAGTTTTTCTCGAGGTCAAACCTGCCGGGCCCCGCGGTAGCATGGCCCAACAGTTTCCCTTTCAACGCATGGGGAGTCTTGGACCCCCATGCAAACCAAGAGCAACCCCTCCTCGAACATTCACAAGTTCCTCGAAAGAGGGGCTTGTGAATATTAAAAAAACATTGACGTCAACATGCCGACGTTGCATTGCATGCAGCGTCAACATGCATTATTTCTTGCTGTTCTTGGTTTGGGGAGTCCTATTTTCGAACACCGGATAGGGGATTCCTATCCTTTTGAACGACGGGTAAGGTAGTTTTCTTCTTCCGAGCGCCAGGTAGGTGTTAAGCCAAACGGAGCGTAGATGGTGAACAACTAGAAGTTGAGAGGCAGAACACGCTTTGAGAAATTGGGACACTCGAGAAATTTATGACTGGCGGTAAGTGTACTTCATTGACAAGAGTCAAAATGATTGAACGCATATGTACAAGTTTCAAGTTACAAATGAGGCTTAGTCGGAGTCGTTGAATCAATTGTCGAGGAACGCGTGTGGAATAGCGAGCGATTGGATCAAGGAGCTCCGCCGAGGAATCGGGGGGCTTTGAAGACCGTCGGCTAAGATGCAAGATGCATCTTTAGAATTCTCGATATTTCTCAGCGAGACGAGAAGTCGACCGA
This sequence comes from Penium margaritaceum, assembly GCA_023375785.1. Classification (NCBI taxonomy): domain Eukaryota; kingdom Viridiplantae; phylum Streptophyta; class Zygnematophyceae; order Desmidiales; family Peniaceae; genus Penium; species Penium margaritaceum. Next base: position 154,565 of record SZWC01005420.1, on the reverse strand, counting down.
AAGGTCTCGACACTTTTGTCAATGATTCTTGAAGTTGGTTGAAGTTGTCAAAAAGTACGAAAAGGAACATCAGAGGGCGAGGGAAGTTGGCCCGATTATCCTCGACTGAAAATCGAAGTCTTCCTATGCGGTGGGGTATTTTTGTGATGAGAAAAAAACCCACTCGGAAGGATAAAGGACTCGTGTACGTCTGGCACATTCCCCCCCTTTTAGTTGCAACGTCCCAGCGTGCCTACAGATGTGGCCTGGTGACAACGCAAGTATCCATCGATCAGATGATCGACGTCGCGAGTGTTGTCATAGGGCACCTTGCAATAATGCACGGTGTCATAGCCGTGCTGTAGCGGGAGGGCCGGTTCGGCCCTCCCTCCTCGCTGAAGCGAGGGGTGGTTGCGCACCACCCCTTGTGTCAACGAGGGCTATCCGATGGCCAGCACTTTGCTCGCCGCCGGCCAGCTGGCTGCCGGCCGGCTGGGAAGCCAGCCGCCATCCAAGTTACCGGCCGACCACCAGGCGGCCAGCAGCCACCCGCCGATTGTGCCCTCAGCCTGATCGGCGGGTGAGGGGCCATGAGGGCTTTGAGGGTGAGGCCTCGTGGCCTTGTGTCACTGCCCTCACTCGCCCTCCTTGTAAACGAGCGAGCGAGGACGAGGGATAGGGGGAGCGAGGGTGAGGGGGAGAGCGAGAGACAAATCTGGCGCAAAATTGCAAACGTGCCTCGCACACGATATTTCTACACCATAATGGCAAAACATAAAATCAAAGTTCCTTTGAGTTTTTTAAGATGAAGACCTTGTACAAACTCACAAGTTTGAAGAAAAAAACCTCTGGTTTGAGTCCCAAAACCAGGGGTAAGGTCAAAAACAGAAATGGGCGTTTGGAGACTCAAAATATTTGAGTCTCCCTGCTCTGGGTCGTTGATGACGATTGCCCCTCAGTCCTACAAAGGGGGTAACCCCCTGACGCGGGCCAAGAACGCCATTCTGCAATATCCGACGACGACCTTGTAGGAGGAGCTCAAGTACTAGCTCGTTCTACGCGTCACTTGAAAAAATATTTTGTTGTTTTTCCATGTCGTCGATGTCTGAGGATGTCCAGGATGACGAATTATGTGTCTTTGCCCATTTGCATAGGTGGAAGGGGAGGTACATCCCTCCCGGGGAAGTGCTCTCTGAAGTTCCGGTAGTGCTTCAATCTACTCATATGGAACATTGGGTAAACTTGCATAGTCTCGAGGAGTTTGATTCATACAACCATAGGGGTTTTCATGCGCCCGATCTCAAACGGTCCCAACCATGGAGGTTTGAGCTTTGAACAGTCGGCTCTGCAGATTTTCATGTTTGCAGCATTGAGGAGAATTTTGTCACCAGGGGTGAATACGTTTTCACTGCTATGTCGGTCAGCTCCTCGTTACATTGTTGCTTGTGTATTCGAGTGTGTCTACCGTGCTTCCTCCCAAATCGTGGAGAAGTCACGGCGTTGGACATCAACCGCGGGAATGTTGCTTTGGCTATGTAGTCCGGCTGGTGTGGCAGAAAATGTGCCATACACCACTTTGAATGGAGTTTACCTGTTGCGATGGAGATTGCCAAATCATATGCGATTTCGGCAGTTGAGATTTTGCCGCCCAATCCGTCTTGTGTGGTTTGCATGGTGTTCAGATTTTTTCGAGTGTTTGATTGCTCCGCTCAATGTGGTCGTCCAGTTGAGGGTGGAACGCTGTTGAAAGTTGAATTTGACAGCCCCATTGAGTCATCGGTTCGCGGTAGAAAAGGCTAGCAAATCGACCTTCTATGTCCCTCGTGATGTTTCTCTGCACGCTGTGGAGCCGTACAATGTTGTGCTACTCCTCCGGGGGTGACGGTGGTCGTTGTCGGTATTAAGTAAGAAATGTTGGGAAACATGTAGACAACCACAAGGATGGCGTCATATCTCTCGAGTGTCATCAGTAATTCAGTGACAAAGTCCATGGAGATGTCGGTTCATGGTTTCGTCGGGATGGGGAGTGGCAACAGAAGTCCAGGTGGCTACATGCGACGGGATTTTAATTGTTGACACGTGTCGTAGGATTTGCCCAAGTTGGCCATGTTGGATTTCATGTTGTCCTACTAGTAGTGCTTTGCCAACTTCTTTAGCATCTCGTCTTCTCCACAATGTTCACCTAGACCGGTGTCGTGGCATTCTTCGAGCAGCATGTGGTGGAGTTCATCGTTCAGGGGAACAACCACCTGTCGAGTGAATCGTTGCTGTCAATAGGGTGCGTCGTACCAGAACTTTGCCTGGTCGTATCCGGCATGATGGGTCATAGTCTTGTGTGAACGACTGCTTGAGATAAGGATCTTGCTGTAGTTGAAGTGTCAGTGCCTCAGCCATCAAGTATGGTCGGCGGCTTAGCGCATCTGCTGGGTTGATTTTGCATGGTCGGTACATAATGTCGTAGTCGAACCCAGATTTGAGGAACTCCATCCATCAGGTTTGACGTCGACTGAGGTTTGGCCGCATCTGCAAATATTTCAGCGCATGATGGTCCGTACGTACGACGCATTGGCGGCATTCAAGATAGCACCACCATCTCTTAAATGTGTGTTCGGCCGTCAGCATCTCTTTCTTGTGTACGACGTAGTTGTGTTCCAGTCACACTGATTTCACAACATATACGCGACCGGTTGTTTTCTGTTGCCATGATCGTCTAGGAGGACCGCATCGATGGCTCGATCTGAGTCGTCTGTAGCCATGACATAGTCGATCGATGGATTGGCTAGTTGTAGGGCTGGCAATGAGGTCAAAATGTTCCGTAAAGTGATGAACACTTATATTTCGTTGTCTCCCCACCGCCACTTGTTTTCTGTTCAAGTGAGATCGAAAAGAGACGCTGATACTCAGGCGTAATCCCGTACAAAATGCTAGAAGTAATTGTAGATGCCGAGGATAAGTTGAACGTCTTGAACGTTGGTTGGTGTCGGCCAATCAACAATTGTTGCCACTCTTTTGGATCCATGGTGATCTGTCCGTCGTTGATGGCGTGACCCAAAAACTCGGTCGAACAGCGACCAAAGTCGCACTTTGAGAGTTTTCCAAAAAAATATCTCTTTGAAAAATCTTGAGAAAGTTTCAGAGATGCCATCGTGCTCCTCCGAGGTGCGGCTCTGCACCAGAATGTCGTCAAGATACACCACAACAAAATCGTCGAGGTAAGGATGGAAATATTGCCGCCATGAGTGTGGATGGGACATTCGTGAGCCCAAACGGCATGACTGTGAACTCAAAATACCTGTAGCGTGTTCGGAATATCGTCTTCTCAATGTCGGCGTCCGCCACGCAGATCTGGTTACAACCCCACGCAAGCTGATTTTTGTGAACATTCAAGCTCCTTGGAGTTGTTCAAAAACATTGTGTGCACGGGGAAGAGGGTAGCGGTTCTTGATGCTAGCGTCATTCAGCGCCCGGTAGTCTACGCATATTTACATCTTGACAGTTTTCTTTTTCACGGTTTACATCTCGACAGTTTTGGTGTGACACACGGTGACGATGGGCGGATGGGTTGTTTTGTTAATCCTTGATTGAGAATCTCATCGAGTTGCATTTTGAGCACGGTCAGCTTGTGATTGCTCATCTGATAGGCCCTTTAACCTATCGCTTTTAGTTTGATGCAATGGTCGATGTCGCGTTGAGGTGGTAGGGTTCTCGGTAGTTCATCAGGGAAGATGTCCATTAATTCTTGGATGAGAGGAGCGAATTCTTAGGGAACCATTGCAAATTTTGCTGATGCCAATGAGGTCGATGAGGCTGTTGAGTCAGCTGCTGCCACTTTTGCTACGTCCATTGGCTCAAAATATATGAGCCATGCATGGGTCCCTTGTTGTATGCAGTACCTAGCCACATTGAGCGATATCAGCTGCACAGGTTGTCGCTTCTTGGTTTTTACACCTTCCTCTACTACTTCCTCTGTTGCTTCTGTTGTCGTCTTCCGCCCCACGCACAAAAGTTGTCACATGACACCGTTGACTTCCACGTAGACGTTGCCACTGTTCGAGTTGATTTGTGGATTGTGTTGGTAAAGGAAATCGTGTACGAGAATGATATTGTGATCACTCATTGAACATGTCCTCCAGACCGTTACACCCCGCAAGTCCTCAACAAACAGTCATAGTGGTTCTTGGAGTTTCCGTACTTGCAATCTCTGGTCGATGGTTTTCCCTTGAAACACCCCTGGTTTGGTCAGTAAACATAACTTGCGGACCACGTTGTTGCTAACAAATTTGTGAGAGCCCATCCATCCAAGAGTGCCAGTGCCATTGTGCGACTCCTACAACCTCAGGATTGCACTTTTAGCAGTATCGCCAGTTGGTCATCCTCCTACCCCTCGTCGAGCTTTGCGATCTCAAAAACCGTTTGCGGCGTCGTAAGCCGTCCAAATGGGTGATCATTCGGCGTAGATCGCTCCTCTCGGACAAGAGTCCTTTCACTTATGCCCCTTGCCGTTTCACAACTCATTTTTCTACGACCCCCCCCCTCTTGGCCCAGTGCTTGCTTCGGTAGTTTCGGGCGATATGTTTCACTTTTTTGCAATCGTAGCAGGTGTGCATGTCTTGTTGGTCGACGGCGTCCGTTTCCATCAGAGTCGAGGAGTACCCCGACCGAATTTTTCCATTCCCACAATAATTGTGGTTGGAAGGTCGCCCGTCAAAGGGTTCATCGGATTAGAGTGTTTTAGTCAGCGTTGTTGATCCTTTTTGCTGTTGCAATCATTTACGGTCGGTCGTTCTGAATGCCGGAGATGGCGATCGCTCGCTAGATGTCTCGTTTGTCATAGTAAATATATAGTTCGTTCGGGGCCATCTCTCCACCAGTGATGGTCTCATTGAATCTCCACGTGCACTCTGCCATGATGAACTGCTGACAGAGACGCTAGAGCTTATAACGAGCATTGGACTTCTTTTTTACTCGTCCAAAACGTGCAAGCATTGCCCGTGAGAGCTCGTTCCAGTCGGTTGGTGGCGTCAGCGCGTCTTGCTATTGCGTGTTGATCTGCTCCTAAGGGTATAATGTCTGTGGTTGGCAGTATGAGACGGGCGCTGTTGGTTGTTGAAGAGGCCCGGGCGGTCTCCTACTGCCGTTGGATGGCCTTTAGGTCAGACCACCAACTTAGTGAAGTGCCACGCAAAAGCGCGGTAGCGAGGTCCATCTTCTTTCAATGGTTGTTGACCCCTGCAGTGGTGAAGTACACTCCCAAACTCGTCAGCCACATCCGGACCGTCGGTCCATTGGAATTCGTGGGATCGAACGATCCAGGAGGAATCGAACGAATTTTTGGTTCGTTTGAGAGTTGGGTATTTCTCTCGAAGTGCACAACTCCTTGTGTGCTAGCATTGCGAAGAGCCTCTATCGCGGCGTTGAACTGTTGGCAGATGGTTGTTGATCCCCTTGAGCACAAATATACGGTTTGGGAGTTCCCTGTTGATACGCGCCTGTTTTCCTGTGCCACCTGCGGTTCCTGCTACAAAAGTCGAGGCTTTTGGAGGGGCGGCTGGTTTATCGCCGTCGGATCCGTGACCGGGTTGGTCATTGGAGCTGTCATGATTGATCCAGCTGCCGCGTTGCCTGCCACATCAGCATTCGCTGCCGCTTCATGGTTCGCGTGCATAGGCACGTTCTGCTCCTCCATCGCTGAAGTTGTCGACGAAGACCCGGTGCTTGTCGTCGGATGGGCTCTCTCGCTTCAAGTCGTAGTCACGAAGTTTGCGAAATCTTGACGTGTGAGATGCGCTGACGGCTTGTGCAAGGTAGTCCTCCAGATGGGTAAAGTAGTCGGATGCCTCTCCAACACTGTTGCGCTCAGATGCCAAGTGTTATGCCGAACTGAGAGTAGATGGTGAATAGGTAGAAGTTGTGGGGCAGAACACGGTTTGAGAACTTCGGACACTTGAGTAATTTAAAATTAAGTGTACTTCTATGACAAGTGTCAAAATGATCAAACGCATATATACAAGTGTAGAGTCACAAATGAGGTGTAGTAGAAGTCGTCGAGTGGATTGTGGAGCGACGCGTGTGGAGTTGCGTCGTGAGTGGTCAGACCGAGAAGCCCGGCCATGGAATCGAGGGGCCTTGAAGATTGACGGCGGAGATGCAAGATGCATCTTTCTAAATCTCGATATTTTTCGGCCCGTCGAGAAATTGACCGAAATGTCGTGACACTTTTGTGGATGATTCTCGAAGTTGGTCGAAGTTGTTAGAAAGTGCGAAAATGATCATCGGGGGGCGAGGACAGTTGGACGAACTGCCCTTGACCGTTGGAGTGATCATCATGGTCTAACTGCGCGGTGAGCTATTTGTTCAATGGCAGAAATACCCACCCATGAGGACTAGGGACTCGTAGCAATTAAAATAGGGCATACACACAAACGGACTTCGTTGGTAATCCCTACATGTACCCCAAATCCACTTTTGGGACATTTTAAAACCGGAATATGCTATTACGTACCAGACGTACACGATTCCCTAATCTCTCCGAGTGGGCATTTCTCTTATTACACAAACAGCCCATCGCGTCGCGAAATCGCGATATTCACTCTGAATGTCGAGGGCAAACCTGATGTTATGTACGTAATGTGACCTCTCGGCTCACGTCCTTTGCCATGCAGACTCCTGATGAGGCGGAGGTTCCGGAAGCCTGGGGGAGCAAACGCGAGTCCGCCGAGCAGCCACAGGTTGCACTCCAACTGGCGTCACGCGTGCTGGTCTTCTCTCCTGGAGCGCACAGACCTTGGTCAAACACGGTCGACTTTGGCACCAGTGCATGTTTGAACTTCGATGGAGTTGTGACATAGTTTTGTCCTGTTTGTGAAATGGTGGTAGTGTGGACTAGCATAGTTTAGACCCAAACTTCAGATTTGGGCTGTTGTGGATTTGTGGAACTCGAGGGGGGTTTACCCCTTGCACTTCGAGTGGGCACCGGTGAGCCCCACGTCACCGGCCGACGGGTGGGCTCGGATAGCGAGCTCCACCCGCCACCCACTCACTCACCTTTTTCACTCCAACACTCCATACACGCTACCGTTCTGGTCCCCGTTGGTTCCATTCAAACCACAGTGCTGAGGTGCACGTGGATGCGTGAGGGAAGAGAAGTGAATGAGTCTTGTTTTGGTATCAGAGCGGAACGAGCCAAAGCTCGTCGCGCTGTGCAAGAGAAGCACAGCACGATCCTGGGTGGATCTGCTGACCAGCAGCCGCAGCAACGGCTGAGCCGACCAACAGCTGCGCGGAGCAGCAGCGGCAGCGGCAGCCGAGCAGAAGCAGCAGTTGCAGAGGCGGCTGCGCGGAGCAGCGGCTGCACCAGCAAACAGCACAACAGCGGGGCGGCGGTGGCCGCCAGCAACCGCAGCAGCAGCAGTGAGCAGCGGCCACAGTGACGGTTGCGCGGCTGCAGCATACACGGCAGCTGCACGGAGCAGCAGCTGTAGCAGCTACGGCGGGCAGCAGCGAGCGGCAGCCGCAGCCAGCAGCTGCTGCATTGGGCTGCAGCCGCAGCTACCAGCCGCAGCCACAGCCGCCACTACACACCCGCAGTGGCAGCTGCAGAGCCGCAGGAGCGGCGGCAGCTGCCTGGAGCAGCAACTGCAGCCACGGCAACAGGCAACAGCGAGCAGCTGCGGCAGCCATATGCCGCGTGAGTAGGCAGCAGTTGCCAGAGAGGTCACACAGCACCTACAGCGTAGAGCAGCAGCGACGGCAGTAGCAACGGTACTCCGCCGTCAGCTTCACTCCCTGGTCTTCCCTTCCCCCTGCTGGCTGGGTTCCCCTCTACTCCTGGGCTGGGTGGGGGTGGTTCAGGTACAACGGTGGTTCCAAACAGCCCCTCCCAGATTTCCCACGCCCACTGGGGCAGGGGAAACACTGCCGGAATTTTTTTCGGCAGCGTGGGAGGGGTCCAACGACAATTTCCAGGCTGAAATACGCCTCTCCCAGATTTTCCACGCCCACTGGGGCGGGGGAAACGCTGCCGGAGTTTTCTCGGCAGCGTAGGGGGGCACATTGGTGGGTTCCAGGCTGAAAAAGGCCGGTGGCACTCCACCAGACCACATGCCTAAGGACGCACCTGCCGGAGTCGGCAGTACCAGCTCCACTGCAAATGCTGGCGCTGCCACCTCCGGCGTGGTTGGCGACACACCAATCGTGGCGCGGGACGAATCCCCGTCTAGTCCAAACTCGCTGGCACGTGGCCTGCGCGAATTGCGTGAGCAGCAGGCTCAGCAGGCTGAACAGACGGCCAAACAATTGGCAGATCTGTTCAAGCTGTTTCGAGATGCAGGCCAGCCACAACAGCAGCAGTAGCAGCAGCAACAGCAGCAGCAGCAGCAACAGCAGGAGCAGCAACAGTAGCTACTCCGCAACGCAGTGCGCAAGGGCAAGATGACTGTCGAGAGTGCCGTTGCCGCTGACGTCAATGCAGCTCTAAGAGCATTCGATGCTGAACCGTCCGACCAGCTACCCGAGTCGGACTCAGATGCAAGCGATGAGGAAGGCATGTTACGCCTGTGCCTCGCACAGTTGGAAAAGCGGCGTCGAACTCGCTCAGGGCGTAAGGGAGTATCAATCAGCGAAGCAGGCCCAAGCAACATCCCGAGGACAACCGCAGACCTGGCCTCCCTAGAGGACCAGCTGCTGCGCATGAGTCTGGGGTTGGACGAAGGTCCCCCGTCTCCGTCGCCAGTGCAGGTTGTCCCGGCGGCTTTGCCTACGACGAAGCCACCCAAATGGTTTGAGACCGAACCCCCAGCCTACCGACAGGAGGACAGCTACGCCATGTGGGAACCGCGGTTCCGTATGTGGGCAGTCAGTGAAGGGGTGTACCCGTACTACACCATCCAGTACCAGACCACAGACCCCTTGCAGGCAGCAACCGCCGCCCGCGCTGCCTACGGTCTCTTGAAGGCTGTCCCGGAGGAGTACACCCTCGACTTCGAACCCTTCCTTGGTGATCCTCGCACCGGAGCTGGAGCTGATCCGCTCGAGGCATGGAAGCTGGCGACCACACTTTTCGAAGGTGCTACCATGGCGACGACATCACAGCGGCTGTCAGACTTCAACTCCCTTCGTCAGGGTGGACATGAGGCGCCAGCTGATTACTGGCGACGAGCGATGCGGCTGTACAGGGCCCTGGGGAAAAATGGACCGGGCCAACTCATGGCGTTCAACACCATCAGAATCGGTGTTGGGCGCGAGTATGCCAAGACCTTCGACAACTTCAGCTTGAGCAGCCTTCAGGAGATGGCCGACAGGGGCTTCCTTCTGTCATGGGCCACAAAGCATTTCCTACACGTGGCAGGAGTGGGAGCCGTAAATGATGCCCGTCATGGCGCGTCAGCTGCAGCCGTCACAGCAGTCCAGACATCACAGAGGTTCTCCCCTTCGTCCCTCCCGTCGTCACTGCCGACGACAACATTCGCAGCAGCTGCTGGTTCCGCTGCGGTTGTTCAAGGGAAGAAGGGAAACAACAACAGGAGGGGTGGCAAGGTTGGCAAGCAGCAGGCGAAGCCGGCTCGTGAAAGGCAGTGGGAGTGCTACAACTGCGGGGGAGCACACCGTTACACGGAGTGCAAGCTCCCCAAGAATTGGACAAAGATTGCGCAAGGACTGCAGCAGGCGTTCGAGCAACGTGAGTGCGCCTCCGCACACACCACAGCCGCGACCGACATGCAGTCTACACCAGGAGCTGATGCAGCCGAGGGCAGTGCCGGCGACCCGACACCTCTGGAGCAGCAGCTTGCGACCCAGGCCCGTGACATCGCCGAGCTCCGCCAGCTTCTCCGACTCACAACTCAGGGAGGTGCGAGTGCATTGACTGAGCCGAGGGGTTCCACTGTTGGGTCTGTTGAGTCCGTGATGTGTAGTCGTGATGTTGGTGGCGGGGCACAGTGCGCCGTTGAGTCTGTGGAGTCGTTCGTCGCACGTGATGATGCTGGTCTGTCCGCTGTCTTTGCCGCAGCATGCGCAGGTCACGACGACCTGTCCTGGCTTGATGAGTCGCAAGCACGTGTTGTCTGTGCAACGCAGCAGTCATCTGCTGAGTCACCCCTGTCAACCGTCTGCACTGTTGGCAGTTGTTCAGTCACGTCGCCCGAGCGTGTGACGGATGCCACCTGGATCCTAGATTCAGGTGCCACCCATCACATGACATGTCGTCGTTGTGACTTTGTCGTCCTTGGTCCTGTTGGCTCTGTGAAGTCTGTGCGTACGGCTGCTGGGCATGAGGTTCCTGT
>SZWC01005420.1:122295-132845 GCA_023375785.1 Penium margaritaceum | reverse complement strand
GTCAACGACGATCTGAACTCAATGTCACAATTTTCGATTGATTAAAGAAAAACGAAAGCAGCGATTTGCACGATTTTTGATTTGATTACATGGAATCATAATCGAACTACCAGCTCTGAGTACGAAGCTCGCGGCATGCACATCCATCCATGGCTGTGAGCACAGCAGCCGACGATGTCCTACGATGGAAATACTTGACAGTGAGCTCTCCTCCAACCATGGCAGATTGTTCCACACTGAATGGTTGAGGGTGTGGGATCAGGTTGTCGCTGACTGCCGTCAAACTCTTTTCTGACCAAGCCAATCATGTGAGCCAGGTATAATGACTGCTTCACTGGCTTCGATGTGTCTAGCTCTCTGTTTTTTTTGGGCCTTTTTGTTCGACTGATTTACTGTTTTTTTATCCACAAGATTAATGTATGTAGAATTTTCCGTGCACTTTCCACAAGAGAGTGCATAACCTGGTTCCTGGTGGCTTGGTGCTGTCCTGTCGCGCAGATGTGTGATGTGGAGGCGACGCGGATGCCGTGGCTGGCGACGAAATTCCAGGAGTACATCGAAGTGCGGCGGCAGGTGGAGGCTGTGGCACGAGTGGACGCGCGCAAAGCCGCACTCTATGCCGGCGCCAAGGGCCGCTTCGCCTCCTCCCTCGCCCTCGAGGCCGAGCGCGCCGCCGAGGCGGAGGCAGCCACCCTCGGTCCCTCCCTTCCTTGCTCCCCCTCAGCGCGCTTTTCCCCTGCCATGACGGCTCACACAGCCGCTGCCTCTACAGCCACCGCATCCGCGTCAAGGGGCAGCGGCACCTTCTTTGGCAGCATCAGCAACAGCACCAGCAGCAGCATTGGTGGAAGCAGCAGCATTGGTGGAAGCAGCAGCAGGCTGTGGGGCACAGGAGGGGGTAAGACAGCTTCTGCTGTGGATGACGGGGGCATTGCAGCAGGCCTGGCCGGCCTTCCTTCCGTGAGCTTGCTGCCGGACGTCGACACGCTCGACAATTGGATCCTGGCAGCGGCCGAAGACACCCTGGACGCAGCGGCAGCAGCAGCGGCAGTGGCGGAGGCACAGCCCGGCAGCGGCGGGCCGCTGGGTGCACTGCACTCGCTGCCGTGGCAGCAGCTGCAGATCCAGCAGCGCCTGTTTGGACGGGGTGAAGGGCTGGGCAGGCGCTCTGGCGGGCAGGGCAAGACTAGGATCTGGATCCCGAGGGAGTTGTGGAGCAGCGCGGCGGGGCAGGTGTCGCATGTCAATGGGGCTCTGTCGCTCAATGCCCTGCCAGCGCCAGCCGACGCTGCCCCCGCTGGGGATGTGAGCGAGGGGAGGAGGTGGAGGGAGCTTGGCGGAGGGCCGTCCTCTCCCCACGCTAGGTCGAGTCCTCCCCACCGCGCCCGTAGCCGCGCGTTACCCGGCGTTGCCCTGCCATCGCTTCTGACGGATGGAGAGAATTGGGCAGCGGCTTCTGCGGCTGCCGCCGCCGGCGTCACTGCTGCGGCGCCTGACCGTCCTCTCTTGGCGAAGGGAGTGTGGAAAGGTGCTGCTGCTGTTTCTGCCTACACCAGCAGCAGCAACAGCAGCAGCAGTAGCCGCAACAGCTACAGTGGGGCCAAGAGTGACAGCGGCAGCAGCAGCACGAGCGGCCATTTGAGCTTCACTGACTCGGCGCACTCAGCAGCCTTCCAGCCTGTGGATGGCTGCGCTCATCTGCTGTGGCCCCGTGCCGCTTCTCTCGGTGCGACACCTCCCGTGGCTGCCATTGCTGCTGGCGAGACGTCCTCCCCTCCTTTGTCGGATGGCAAGGAGTCGAGTGCCGACCTTGATCCGCAGCAGCAGCAGCAGCAGCAGCAGGAGTCAGTGGGGGGAGCGGGAGGAGGAAGGTCGGCAGAGGAGAGGGCATGCGGCCATGAAGACGGTCCTGGTGCGAGTGCAGAGGCTCAAGCTCACCGGAGAGATGTCCGTCATGGCTTGTGAGGGCGGAGGAGCGCTGCTGTTCTCAAGCAGTGGCGGCGACGATAGGCTCTCATCCGTGAGTGCGTGCGGCGTCGATGAGGCGGAGCACAGGGAGGCAAAGCAGATAGGAGAACGGAGATACCACGGTGTGTAAATGCGGCCGAGTAGCAAACACTTTCTTGTAGTAGTAATGGTCGTTGCCTTGTGAGGCGGAGGGGCGCCGGCTGCTGGTGCCGCCGCCTCTGTGTATTGTGTGCTTATTTTGCTTGTGCAGATTTGGGCAGACTGCAGGGTACACTTGTGACACGGATGCATTTGGCTGCGGAACACCACGTCCACCAGCTCTATGCTACAGTGCTGTTGCTTGTGCACACTGTTGGGTGGTCTGCGCCTGGTCGTTGAGGTGGACGGCATTATGATTTGATTAAAACGCTCCATCAAGATTTGTAATGAGCCTCCTGGTAATTTGTTAAGGCCAATCTTGAACAGGAATAATAAAACATGACAGCCCTCGAAAGCTTGTTTACAAGTGTAGCTGTTTCAATGTTGGTGTGTTCCCCACATTGGGTGATCTTTAACCACTGTTGTTGGACACAGAGAGCAATGTGCTGGTGTGTGCCATGTGCGACGACTATGTGCATGCCAAGCTACGTTTCCGTGGGAGCCATCAAGAGCCCATGGTGAGAAAGTGCGTAGAAGCTTCCTAGCAACACAGCCGTTGACCGGGCGTCAGTACTTGATCAGACGGTGACGACGGTCACAGGTCGTACACACAACGGCAAGGGTTTGGCTAGGAGACACAAGACACAGTGTCAGAATGCTTCAATATAGAATATGCAGAGAGAGATGACAAATGACAGGTCCAAGGCATAAATACCTGCCGCGGCGCACGACGGGTGTCACACGCGGCAGTCCAAGAGCTGTCCTAAAACCGGCCAAAAACCACTGTTTTGGCCGTAACTCTGCCCACACATGTCAGAATGCTAAGCCGTCTGAACCTAGACGTGCAGAATCAAAAGACGGACGCTAGGACTGGTCACATGCATGCATCCATCGACTGACAGTGAGCATACAATGCAAAAACATGCAAATATGTCTCATGACCAGTCCGCCGAAAGACGCCTGCAAGGCGTATAAGACACAACAAAGAGTCCCGGTGGCATCTGGGGCTCTGGAACAGTGGTCGGTCAGCTCCAAGCGGGTAGTCCACCGCCTGTCGTCGCGCCGGTGTCACCAGGGCCGCCTGCCTCAGGGATCTGCACGAGTATGGACACGGCCGAGTGGTCACAGTAAACTGTACAGGAACGGCACAAAGCACAACACTCCCCCATGACCCAATGGTACGCATGTCCATACGCGTGCAGCATTGGTACAACCACATAGTGGGCGACACAGACAGATGAGACGCAGACGCACATCCCACACTCAACCACTGTCACGCACGGAGCGAAGCCCAACAGAACGAATGGCCACCAGGAACTTTCCGCGGGCAAGTGCCTTCGTCAAGAAATCAACACGCTGCAAGTCAGTGCCAACCCACATGATGGAGATCACGCGTCGCTCCACCAGATCACGAACGAAGTGATGCTCAACCGCAATGTGCTTTGTGCGAGCATGAAAAACACCAGAGTTCTCCGCAATGGCAAGAACACTCTGGTTGTCGCAACGCAGCGCAATGGCGGGTACTGACTGCCGAAGCTCAAGAAACAAGCGCTGCAGCCAAACTGCCTCAGCAGCCCTTGCGCCCAAAGCCACATACTCTGCCTCCGACGAGCTACGTGCGATGCAGCCCTGCTTCCCGCTTCGCCAAGACAAAGCGGTACCACCGAGCAAAAACACGTAGCCAGTGCGACTGCGCCCATCAGGGCTCCAAGCCCAGTCGCTGTCAGTATAGCCGTCAAGGACCACTGAACACTGCCGACGAAAGCAGAGTCCGAGATACGGTGCGGAGACCACGTACCGTACCACTCGCACAGCCGCATGAAGAGCTCTCGCACGTGGGGCCTGCGAGAACTGAGCGAGGAGGTTGACGGCGAACGCGATGTCGGGACGCGTGGTAGTGGCCAGGTACATCAGAGATCCGATAAGACGGAGGTACAAGGTCACGTCCACTGTCTCCCCCAGCTGTGTAGGGTCATCCACCTTCAGGGCATCCTGCCCATCAGGTGTGAGGGGTGTGGAAGCGGTGGGCACTGCACCAAGGAGATCGCTAAAGCGCTCCCCCACGACTCGTGCGTATCGGGCCTGATGCAGCAAGAGTGTCCGATGTCTACGATCTCGCACGATCTCCATACCAAAAAACTCTGATGCACGACCGAGGTCCTTCATCCTGTAGGCAGTCTGCAGGACAGCCTTGGCCTCGTTCACGACCTCCAGGGATGGAGACGCAATCAGAAGGTCATCAACATAGACCAGGATGGCGGTGAACCGCTCGGGTGTCGGTAGGATGAAGAGCGAGGGGTCTGCCTCGCTCTGTACGTACCCTGCGCGAGTCAAAGAAATGGAAAATCTATGCAGCAGGTTGGGGCAGCAGCGTTGTTGATGTAGCGTGCGGGCTTCCACGCTCGTTGCTTAAGTCAGCTGCCCCCTCAGTCTGCTGCTCTAGAGTCTAAGTCTGGATGCTCTGGGTTTGTTACTCAGAAACGCGCGCGCCAGAGTTAGCGCCAGAAAGCAGGTGAAAACTGATAGTAATTGATTAGGAATGAAGAATGAACAACAATGGGAGACCCCTCCAAGTTCTAGCCCCCCCCCCACTAGTGTAGAAGTTGTTACTCAACTAACCAGCCAATCAGAAAATAGCTGTGGACCTATTTTCTGGCAGGCAGGGTTTTCTCGGTGAGCCCTGCCAGACACCCGACAGCCCAAAACCCGGGCGTCGTCCGTTTTGCCTGAAAACTGGACCATACCATAATACCGACGCTGCGAACGCAGTCGTGCGGTCGGAATCATCTAGAAAAATAGTAGCAAAGAGTTATGGCTGCCCGAACCCAGGCAGTGCCTACGGTGGTCTGTGACGCCGAACAGGACCATGCAGCACGCAACACGGACCCTAGGCAGAGCATGACGACGCAGACGCGACGGGACGCGTTGGACGCATGCAGACAACACTTTGCGGTGGCGGTGACCGCCGGCGGCACGACTGCCGAGGAGGCCTGCCGATGGAGCTGAGCACGTCGCCGGAGAGAGGAGGCTCCAGCGAACTGCGAGTAGACCTCCGCGTGCGTCGGCTCCACAGGATGACGCTCCGTCAGCGTCGAGTCTCGCCGTCAGTCATCTGCACGCCAATGTACACAAGCCGGGAGGACACAACAGAGCACAATGAGGGATGCGCAAATACCAACACTCCCCCATGACTCACAGGCGTAGTGTACATGGGCGGGCAGAGAGACGATCAACATCTAGACTCCCCCAAGGTACGGAGAGACGCAGGCAGATACAAAGAGGACGACTCACGGACGCACGCCGACTGAACTCACAGCCTTCTTGAACGAGTCCCTCTTCAGTGCCTTGGTCAGGAAGTCAGCCAGCTGTCGTGTTGTCTCAACCCATACGATGCTGATGCTGCTGTCATGCAACAACGAACGCACATAGTGATATTCAACATTGATGTGCTTTGTGCGTGTGTGATGCACACCGTCATTGTCGGCGATGGCCATGGCACTCTCATTGTCACAATACAAGGTGATGGATGCGACAGACTGACGCAACTCGGACAGCAGACGACGCAACCACACGCTCTCACACGCGCCTGAGCCAAGGGCCACTCACTCAGCCTCAGCAGTGCTTGCCACTATGCCAGGACACAGCTGTGCCCCCGACCAGAAAGATCCAGCCAGTGCGACTCTTACCGTCTGGACTGCCGGCCTAGTCACTGTCGGTGTAGCCCACTACGACGACGGACGGCTGACGGCGGAACATGAGGCCTCGCCGAGGGGTCGAGACGACATAGCGCAGTACTCGGATTGCGGCCTCAAAGTGGAGGTGACACGACTCCTGGGAGAACTGGGCCAGGAGGTTAACGGCGAACGCGATGTCTGGACGCGTCGTCGTCGCCAGGAACATCAGTGACCCGATGACCCGCAGATACGTGGTCACATCAACTGGCTCCCCCACAACCGCTGGGTCATGACTCTTCAACTTCACCTGGCCATCGGGTGACATGGGTGAGGATGCGCTAGGCACGAGGGGCAAGTCCTCGGTAGAGCGAGTGGACAGGGTCTGCACATAGGCAGCCTGGTGGACGTGCAGGATGCCCTGGGAGCGATCATGTTCGAGCTCCATGCCCAGGAAGACTCGGGCAGACCCGAGATCCTTCATCTAGTAGGCGGCGTGTAGTAGGTCCTTGACATGCTGGATGGCTGCCGCGTCTGGCGACGCTATGAGGAGATCGTCGACGTAGACCAGAACCGCGGCGAAGGTCTAACCTCGCGGGCTGACGAATAGCGCGGGGTGAGTAGTGCTGCGCTGGAGGCCGCCACAGAGAAGCGTACTGCTGATCTCCTGGTTCCAGTACCGAGGCGACTGCTTCAGGCCATAGAGGGCCTTCCGCAGCCGCCAAACTCTCCCAATGCCGTCGTCGAAGCCTGGGGGATGCGTCATGTAGAGCTCCTCACCCTCCAGTGAGCCATGGAGGAATGCGTTGCTCACGTCCATGTGATGCAGCTCCCACCCGTGCTGGGCAACCAGGCTGAACAGTGCCCGGCTAGTGGAGAACCGGCCAACTGGGGCAAATATCTGGTCGTAATCGACCCCAGGGACCTGAGCAAACCCCTTTGCTATGAGACGGGCCTTGTACTTGTCCAAGGATCCGTCAGGTTTCCACTTACGCCGAAAGACCCACTTGGCACCAATGGCCTTCCGACCTGGAGGGAGGTCGACGAGGTCATACACGTGGTGCTGTTGGATAGCAGCGAGCTCCTCGGCACAGGCAGCATCCCAATGTGCGGCCTCAGGGGAGGCTCGAGCCTCGCGTAGGGTGGAAGGGTCCTCTGGGCGCGCTATGGACCGGACTGAGAGGGCGTGTGCATCACGAGCCCCAGGTGGGATGCGTGCGAGTGTAGCCACAACAGCATGCCGATGCTCGTGATGAAGCATGGCGTACCCCAATGCAGAGCCCGGGCGAAGGTCTGCGATGATGGCAGAAGTGGTCAGGCCGAGAGCCTTTGTGCCAGGATCCCCACTCACGACCGTGGGAGTGGAGGTGACACGTGGAGCCACAAGGGGTCGAGGCGCCACGGGACGGGGAGCGACGGTCTGCGTGCTTACTGTTGGCCGAGGTCGGAGGCTGCCGCCTGGGCCACGTGTGTAGCGCGGTCGGGCAGAAGATGGTGCTGAGTCCGACGGGCCGACAGAGGCGAACGGGGATACTGGTCCGGATGAGCCAGCAGACGCCACAGACGCTGCTGGGCCAGAGGGGCCAGTGGACACAGCTGGGGCTGCCGGCCCGGAGGGGCGAGCGGACGCGACTGGGGCTGCTGGCCCGGAGGGGCGAGCGGATGCGACTGGGGCTGCTGGCCCGGAGGGGCCAGCGGACGCGACTGGGGCTGCTGGCCCGGAGGGGCGAGCGGATGCGACTGGGGCTGCTGGCCCGGAGGGGCCAGCGGACGCGACTGGGGCCGTCGGCCCGGAGGGGCCATCGAAAGCGACTGGGGCTGCCGGCCCGGAGGGACCAGCGGACGCGACCGGGGCTGCCGGCCCGGAGGGGCCAGCGGACGCGACTGGGGCTGCCGGTCCGGAGGGGCCAGTAGACGCCACTGGGACAGCTGGCTCGGAGGGGCCAGCGGACGCGACTGGGGCTGCCGGCCCGGAGGGGCCAGCGGACGCGACTGGAGCTGCCGGCCCGGAGGGGCCAGTAGATGCGACTGGGGCAGCTGGCTCGGAGGGGCCAGCGGACGCGTCCGGGGCTGCCGGCCCGGAGGGGCCAGCGGACGCGACTGGGGCTGCCGGCCCGGAGGGGCCAGTAGACGCGACCGGAGCTATCGGCTCAGAGGGACGGAGTGATGTGTCACCCGGAAGCGACAGGACGGAGGACGGACTCACCACTCCCCCACGCGACGGGAGGGACACGGATGAGTCGGAGCGGATGAGGTCGCGGGGAAACAGGTCCTCAAAAAAGAGGGCTTCGTGGGACTCGACGATGCAGTGTCGGGATGGGTCCCAGAAGCGCCAGGCCTTGGACTGATGAGACACGCCGAGAAAGGTGTAGGGGCGTCCGTGGGGGGCGAGCTTGCCACCCTGCTGAGGGGCGGGCAGCCACACAACGGCTACGCAGCCCCAGACGCGAGCCAGGCGGAGGTCAGCATGCCGACCGCACCAGTGCTGATAGGGCGTGTTCTGGCGGGGAAGGGGACCGTGGGGAACCCGGTTCCAGACCCAGGTCATGTAGGCCATGGCCTCAAAGTAGAAGCCATCGGAGAGACCGGACTCGACCCGCATGGTGCGGACGACGTCGGCCATGGTGCGGTTCCACCGCTCGGAGACGCCGTTCTGGGCGGGTGTGTAGGGCGCAGACGTCTCATGGCGGATACCGCGGGAGGCGAGAAAGGTCGTGGCCTCACCCAGGTACTCGCAACCGCGATCGGAGCGAAAGCGGCGAAGGGGGCGGCCACACTCGTGTTCTGCGAGGACAAGCCAGTCCTGAATGGTTCGGGCGACATCGCTCTTCTGCCGAAGGCAGAAGACCCAACGGTAGCGAGAGTAGTCGTCCGTCAGAGTGAGGACATAGCGGCCATGCTCACCGACGGACTCGGTGGGGAGAGGGCCCATGACGTCCGAGTGGACAAGGTCAAGGGGGGCGGACGCCGGGAGGAAGATAGGGGGTACGTGGACCGGTGCATCTTCCCCTGAGCGCAGTCAATGCACTCAGTGGGGCACGGGAGAGGGAAAGTCTCCGGATCAAGGCCCTTTGCCGGCAGGGTGCGGAGCATGCTTTCGACTGCGGCAGAGTGGACGTGGCAAATATGGCGGTGCAAGAGGCGGGTGTGCTGAGGAGAAAGCGTGCTGGTAACGAACACATGATCGGTCGCAGCCGACAGGGAGGAGACGGGAGGAGAGGAAGAGAGGCGGGGAACGTGCCACAAGTTGCCACAGGCGGTGGCGTGCAGTACGACAAGACCCGACGGACGCAACGACACAGTTCCGACACCACGTGAGTGCACAACGTCCATGCTCATGGGTCAAGGGCTGTCATGGACAGGAGGCTGAGCTCGAGACCAGGGACGAAGAGAACATCGGTCAGAAAGACGACACCGGCCGGACCACGGAAACGAATGACGCCGACCCCACGGACAGGCAACACCTGTCCGGAGTCCGTCCGGACACCGGAGACATCGCCGACGGGACCAAGCATACTGAAGGCCTCGCGAGAGGCCGTCATGTGATGCGTGGCCCCGGAGTTGATGATCTAGGTCTCAGCAGGGTCCTAGACAGGGGTCGCCAGATCAGACACGGTCACATGGCAGCAAGCAAGGGACGCAGACACGGTGGAAGGAGGCGCGAAACGAGACTGCCAGTCGTCAAACCATGCAATGTCGTCAAGGAGTGGGGTGGATGAGATCACGGGAGACGACGAGACAGATGAGGAAACTGGACACGACCGCAGCTCAGTCTCAGTCATGCAGGGATGGGCCGGAGGGCAGGAGGTGACGCAACTCGCACTTCCCTGGGGAGGAGGGCGAGGGAGGCCAAGCTGGAGCGCGATGAAGTGCTCCAGCTGACGCTCTCGGGATGACGGCCTAGGAGTGTAGACGGAATGCGGAGTGATGGCGCCGGAACCCGGGTAGTAGGGGGACTGAGCCGGCGAAGGAAGCGGAGGTGCCGACGGCTGAGGGTAGTATTGCTGCGGGTAGTACTGCTGCGGCGCGGGTGTCTACAGGACAGGCGGAGCTGTCGGAGTGGCAGAGGTGCTGGACGAGGTCGGAGTGGTAGGACCAGCAGCAGCGACGGCGGCAGAGGCGAGGCGGCGCTCCCGCTGGCGTCGCATGGTGGCGATGGCGCGGGCCTCGTCCGTCGGGAGAGGGCACGTGTACCACCCGTGCCCAGGCTGGCCACAGTTGTGGCAGACCGCGCCACTACCGCTGGAACCGGTCGATGACTGCTGCTGCTGCTGTTGCGATGGACCCTTACCCTTCTTGTTCCCGCTTTTCTTCTTCTTCCCTGAGGGTGATGGGGTAGCTGCGACAGGGGAGGCAACGGCCACGGAGGCAACGGCAAGGGCGGCGATGGCAGGGGAAGCAAGGGCCTTCACGCGATGGAGCTGGGACTCCTGGCGAGCTTCCTCAATGCGGAGGAAGAGCTCATATGCCCAGGGCATGAGAGTGCCCTGGGCCTCCATGGTGGTGAGTACGTCCTGAGGGTAGTGGACGAAGACGTCCGCGTATGTGCTGGTGGCGCTACGCTTGATGGTGAGGAGCGCGGACAGAGGGGGCGGAGCCGATTTGCCGAGTCGACGGAGGATGTCCTCCGCCCGCTGCCAGTAGGCAGTGACCGTCTCGGCCTCCCCCATGTGCAGGGAGTTGAACTCCCGGAGCAGACGGCTGATCTCAGCGTCGCTGGACAGGCGATGGGGTCTGGTGAGGACGTGCCATGCGGCTGCCGGGTCTGGGATG
>SZWC01005420.1:7535-48235 GCA_023375785.1 Penium margaritaceum | reverse complement strand
GCCGCGAGCTGCGGCTGCGGGCAGCGGCGGCGGGCAGCGGCAGCGGCAGCCGCAACGAGCAGCTGCAGCGGGCAGCGGCAGCGGACAGCGGCAGCGGACAGCGAGCAGCGGCAGCGGCGGCTGCCGGCCGGCGGTGGCCGGTCGGCGCCCGTCTGCCGCCAGCGCGCGGAGGCCGGCGGCAGGCGGCTGGCCGGCTGCGGACGGCAGCCGGCGGCAGCGAGCGACGGCCGGCGGCCGGCCGGCCGTCCGTCGGTGTGCCGCCGAGGTGCGGCAGCGGCGGCAGCGGCAGCGGCAGCGGCGGCGGCCGCGGCGGAGCAGCGGCGGCAGCGGCAGCGGCGGTAGCGGCAGCGGCGGAACAGCGGCGAAGCAGCGGCGGAGCAGCGGCGGAGCAGCGGCGACAGCGGCGGCAGCGGCGGCAGCGGCGGTGCAGCGGCGGCAGCCGCGGCAGCGGCGGAGCAGCGGCGGCAGCGGCGGCAGCAGCGGAATCGCGGCAGCGGCGGTGGCGGTGGCAGCAGCGGCGGTAGCGGCGGAGCAGCGGCAGCAACAGCGGCAGCGGCAAAAGCGGCGTCGGCGGCAGCAACACCTCCGGCCACGTCAGCGACGTCTACAGCAGGGGTGGCAGTGACAGCAGCGCACAGCCATGCCGCCCAAGGCCTCGCAGACAGCGGGAACGGGGGAGGCCAACATAGACGCGGCCTCCTCCACTGCTGCAACTGGGGCAGTGGACACAGAGAGCGGCAGTCGCGCCCCCAGCCCACGCTCGCGCGCAGCCGCTAGACTGCTCTCCTCTGCTGCTGCCACTGGAGCCGTGGACACAGAGAACAGCAGTCGCGGCACCAGCCCACGCTCGCGCGCAATCGCCAGGCTGCTCGACGAGCAAGACACCGTCCGTGCCAGCCTGCTCGACATGCAGCAGGCTCTCGAGCTGCTGTCGCAGCAGGTCGTCATTCGGCGGACACCACGGGCGCGACGACAGTCACGCGGAGGCATGCCGGGCATGGAGCGTGTGGCAACGGATGACGACTCCTCGGAGGAGTCCCCCAGCGAGTTCTCTGACGATGACGACGATCGCGACGGACAGCATGCCGACGCTTCAGGGGAGCGGGACGTGCCTGCCGGTGAGACTGCGGACCCAGAGGACACTTCAGAGGCGGTGAGACAGCGTGTCACAGCAGTTGTAGGGAGGGTCAGGGCACGCGCGAGGGTGGCCTCTCAGGTGGCACTGCCCACTGAGAAGCCACCCAAGGAGTTTGACACCCCGCCGTCACAGTACACCCCCGCGGTCGGTTTTGATGCATGGTGCATGCGCTTTGATCTGTGGGCGATGGCTGAGGGTGTCTGGCCATACTACCACAGCCCGTGCCAGGCTGACGATCCCCGCCAGTGTGCGATGGCCCGTCGCACTGTGCATGGCCTGACTATGGCTGTCCCTGAGGACTCTGTGCTGGACTATGCCCCCTTCGTTGGGGACTACTTCAGCGGCGCAGGCGATGACCCCTGTGGTGCCTGGGACCTAGCGCTCACTCTGCTGGAGGGTGAGACTGCAGCCACTCGGGCCCAGCGTGTCGCAGACTTCAACTCACTTCGCCAGAGCGAGTCAGAGTCCCCAGCTGAGTACTGGCGCCGAGCCATGCGCCTCTACACTCGTCTGGGGACGCTGGCCCCCACTCAGCTCGGTGCACTGACCACCATCATGCTGGGCGTAGCTGAGCGGTACGCTGCCATGTTCACCATCTACCGCCATCGCGCACTTGAGCGTCGATCACGTCGTCTCACCCTCCTGCAGTGGGCCCAGCGCGTTTATCTGGAGCAGACAGGGGCAGTTGAGGCGGCCCGTCTTCACCGGGAGCGCCTGGCCGGTGTCATTGCTGCAGCAGTTCCCTCCTCCAGCGCACCACAGACCTCCACAGCGTCTCCTTCCTCCTCCTCTCCCGCGAGTGCATCAGCAGCGCAGGGGAAGAAGGGCAAGGGCCGCGGCGGCGGCAAGAAAGGGGGTGGACAGGGGACAGCACCGACTGGGGGTGGCACCAGCAGCAGTACCCGCCAGGTGACCTGCTACAGCTGCGGCTCCCATCGCTACACCGATTGCACGCGTCTGACTGGCCGTCCCATCGACTGGCAGCGCGTCACGCGGGGGATTCGCCAGGCTTTTGAGGCTCGTTCTACCTCCTCGTCTGGTGCCTCCTCCGCCTCAGAGTCCTCGGCAGGACGGGTTGCTGCTGCCTCGCCCACCATGACCCCCACGCCTCCACCTGACGACACGACCCGACGCCTTGCAGAGCTTGAGCAGGTCGTCCGCACCCTTCAGGGAGGTACGCACGTGCGGACTGAGCCGACTGGGTCCACTGCTTGTTCCGTGTCTGGGGAGTTGCGTGGTGATGACAGGTCGGCTGTGTCTGCTGTGGAGTCGGAGTGGCTTGATGGTCCTGATGAGCTGGTGTGGTTGGATGATTGCCAGTGTCGTCTCTTGCATGTGGAGCAGGCGCAGCGCCCCTGTGATGTTCCTGTTGATTCCTTGTGCTCTGTTGCTCGCTGTTCCATCACCACGTCCACCAGGACTGCTGATGGCTTGTGGATTGTCGACTCTGGCGCTACGCACCACATGACCTGTCGTCGTGACATGTTCGTCGTTTTTGGTCCTGTTGGGTCTGTCCGTTCTGTTCGCACAGCCGCTGGCCAGGAGGTGCCTGTGCGCGGTGTCGGCGTTGTCCAGTTCAGTGGTCCGTCTGGCCCCGTGTACGTGTCCGACGTTCTGTTTGTGCCTGATCTAGAACTCAGCCTCCTCTCCGTTCGTGCTTTCACCCGCGTGGGGCTGGGTGTCACCCACGTCGACGACGACGCCACCGTCTTTGTCCAGGCTTCTGGCGAGGTTGTCTTGCACGGTGCGCTTCGCCATGACTTGTATCATGTCACTGGTGCTCACACCTCGCCGTCTTCCCGACCGCCCAGCCCGACTGCGCGTATCTTCGTCACCGGCACTCTGTCCCCTGACTATCATCGCCTTCTCCATCGTCGCCTCTGTCACGTCCACCTCGATGCGGTGGAGTCCCTCGTGCGTGACACCCCCGCGCTTGGCCTTGATGCGGCCTCCTTCGTAGCGCCATCCAAGAACGATTGCCTTGCGTGCGCGCAGGGCAAGATGCACCGCTCTCCCTTCCCGGACTCCATCCCAAAGTCCACTCGGCCTCTTCAGCTGGTCCACTCGGACCTGCTTGGCCCGCTCCCCACGGAGTTTCAAGATGATCGTGGGCGGTACGTTCTGACACTGACGGATGACTTCACCCGCATGCGCTGGGTTTACAGTCTTCGTCAGAAGAGTGACACCTTTCCCACCGTCCAGCGCTGGTTGGCCATGGTTGAGCGCCAGTCGCGTCAGACCCTGGACGTCTTTCGCTCCGACCGTGGGGGAGAGTTCATGGGCGACCTTCACCGCTGGTTCACTGAGCGTGGGGTCGACCACTGTTACTCTGCTCCTGCCACGCCTCAACAGAACCGCGTCTCGGAGCGCTGGAACCGCACGATGGAGGACGCCGTCCGGGCGATGCGCGTCGATTGAGGGCTCCCTGAGGCCTTCGCCTTTGAAGGCTTCGCCTACATGACATGGGTGTGGAACCGCATCCCGCACAGTCCCCTTCCTCGCCACACCACACCGTACGAGCTTTGGTACGGTCACCGTGCGGACCTGCGCCTTGCACGCGTCTGGGGTTCCCTTGCCTGCGTCTGGTTCACCCCGGAGCAGCAGGGCTCCAAGGTCTCCGCGCGCGGTCGCCTGTGCGCCTTTGTGGGGATCGCCCCCCGCTCCAAGGCCTGGCGTTTCTGGGACCCGTCCTGTCGTCGCATTGTCGAGTCTCGGGATGCGTCCTTCTTCGAGAGCCTTTGCTTCAGCGACCTGACTCGCATGCTCGCCCTGCCCCTTCCCCATGCGTCCGGCTGTCCCAGCCCTCGTGTGGTGGGGGAGGAGTCCGCGGCTGTTGCCCCCCGAGTGCCGGGACCTCTCTCAGACCCGGCTATCATCGCCGTCGGTCCCGCTCGGACCCCAGCCTCTGCTCCCTCGCCTGCCCCGAATCCGGACCCCTCGCCTGCCTTGGCACCGGACCTCGCACCGGCCTCGGTCCCGGCTCCCTCGCCCACCGAGTCTCCTTCCAGTGTGCCCAGTTCGCCGGTGCATGTCTCACGCGCGGAGTCACTGCCTGCCTCGCCCCCTCAGCCGGCGGCGACTTCATCTCCGGCGCCTCTCTCGACCGCTCTGCCGGACGACGGGTCGTCACCTGCTGCGCAGCCACAGGCTGCCTCCCCTCCGTCGCCAGCCAGCACGTACTCTCGTGCACCGGGTGGTCGGCTGCGCCCGCTACCCACCCGCAGCATTCGCAGCGGTGACCCCGGCACGATGGCCCTCGGCCTCAGCGCACAGGGTCTCGAGGAGATCCACCCGGCCTGCCCGACCGGTCGTGCTCTGATTGCATACGAGCACGCCTGCGCAGTGGATGCAGCGACAGCCTCGACTCGTGTCACCCCCTCCCCCTCTGCCTCGGCATTGGTTGCACAGAGCTCGATCTCGTCGAGCCTCGACCCGAGCACCGTTCGCCAGGCTCTGGCCGGCCCCGATGCCGACCACTGGCGGGCTGCGTGTCAGGAGGAGCTTGCTGCCCTCGCAGACCACGGTGTCCTGGAGCTCGTTGATCTACCGCCTGGCCGCAAGGCCGTGCAGGCCAAATGGGTTCTGCGCAAGAAGCTGAAGCAGGATGGCTCCATGGACCGCTACAAAGCCCGCCTGACGGCAAAGGGCTTCTCACAGGTCAAGGGTGTCGACTACACGGACACATTTGCCCCCGTCGGGCGGATGACCACGGTGCGAGCTCTCCTGGACATGACCGCCCAGCACGACTGGGAGCTGCACCAGATGGACGTCAGCAATGCTTTCCTCCATGGGCATCTTGACGAGGAGATCTACATGGTGCAGCCACCCGGTTTCGAGGATGGCACAGGTCGTGTCTGCCGACTGCGGAAGGCATTGTACAGTCTCAAGTAGTCGTCGCGATGCTGGAATCACGAGATTGCTGGCACACTGCAGCGTGCAGGATATGTCCAGAGTGACGCAGATCCCTCACTCTTTGTGACGCAGAGTCCCGCTCCTCTCACTGCGATACTCGTTTACGTGGACGACCTCCTGATTGCATCTCCGGACCTGGAGGCCGTGCAGACAGCCAAGGCCGTCCTGCAAACCGCGTACAAGATGAAGGACATAGGGCCTGCGTCTGTCTTTCTCGGCATGGAGATTGTGCGTGACCGCGTTCGGCGCAGTCTGACGGTACACCAGGCACGGTACGCATCAGCTGTGGGGGAGTGGTTTGCCGATCTGCTCACCACTGTGCGCAGTGCCTCCACCCCCATCACCCCTGAGGGGCAGAAGGCACTGAAGGTTGACGACCCAGCCGCCCTGGGGGAGCCGGTCGATCAGACCCTGTACCTACGAGTCATCGGCTCGCTCATGTACTTGGCCACCACGACGCGCCCCGACATCGCATTCGCCGTCAACCTCCTCGCACAGTTCTCCCAGGCACCGAGACAGCTGACATTGGATGCCGCTCTGCGCGTTGTGCGCTACGTCGTGTCCACTCCTCGCTTTGGTCTCACCTATCGGCGGCAGCCGTCCGTCGTCCTTGACGGCTACACGGACATCGACTGGGCATGGAGTCCTGACGGCCGAAGCCGTACCGGCTACGTCTTTTTGTTGGGCGGCACAGCTGTCTCGTGGCGCAGCGGGAAGCAAGGTTGCATTGCGCGCAGCTCATCTGAGGCAGAGTATGTGGCATTGGGGGCTGGCGCTGCTGAGAGTGTCTGGCTTGTTTGGCTCCTTCGCGCGCTCCGCCAGACTGTTCCTCCCGTTGTACTGCGTTGTGACAACCAGAGTGCTGACGCCATCGCGCAAAACTCTGGCGTCTTCCATGCTCGCACGAAGCATATCGGCGTTGATTACCACTTCGTCCGTGACTTGGTGCAGCGACGTGAGGTTGAAATCGTCTGGGTTGGCACAAACGATCAGAAGGCTGATTTCTTGACTAAGGCACTTGGTCGTCGGAAGTTTCACGAGGGTGTTCGTGCAGTTGGTCTTCGCCTCACCCCTGATGCGGGCTGAGCTTGTACAGTGCTGTTGGTCTCTGTTCGTCCGTGCCTGTCCTGTGTTCTCCCTGCTCCTCTTGCCTTGCCTGTGTATGCCCGTGCATGGACTTGTATTCGCCATTCGGTCATGGGGGAGTGTGTTTGATGGATGCTCTCACGGAGCACTGTGACCTGTCGGCTCATGTCCATCCACGTGCAGACTCCTGAGGTGGAGCCGACGACGGCCGGCTCTGCTGACGCTCGGCGGCGTCGTGAGGAGTGGAGCCCGTGAGGGGCTCGGCGGCCTGCACTGGGGTGCAGCATCTCTGTCTGTGCTTGCTGCAGGGCTGTAGAGCTTCAGATTCTGATTCTAGCCGTTCAGACGGCACCTGATTCCGACATGTGGACACCGAGTTATGACTGTTTGCGTGTTGTGGCTGACTATGACATAGCGAAACACTACCCTAGTGTGAGGAGCGAACCGAGACCGGTCGCCCCTATTTAGGTGTGTGTGCTTCATTTGTGTCTCTCTCCTTGCATGTGCTTTCTATGAACAAGCACTTGACGCCTGTGTGCGTTGTCTGACTGAACCCTTGCCGTTTCCTGCTTGGTGTCACACACAGTGGGTAGGCAGTCCAGTTAGGCAGCTTCCAGGAGGTTTCTCACTCTTGGAGTCGTACAAATTGTCGCGGTTGCGCACCCCATGCGATGGCCTGACGAGTCGTCCGGTTCGCTCTAGGGTAAACAGACGGATGAGTAACTGAGGCAGTCTAGAGGGAGTCCGACACTTCCAAGCCGAGCTGTCGTCGTCCACAATCGCGTATACTTGCCCCGCTGGGCGGCAAAACGTATCCACATGCGGTCCAAACGCATAGATGCCCGCGATCGCGTGCACCTACGACTCCAAGAGAACATACCCTTATGCCAGAGACACACGGTCATGTGGGGCAAGGCCCATGAATTGCACATGTTGCAAAATTGAAGGTTTGGAAGTGTAAATGGAAGTGCTTTATGTTGTTTTGTGAGGAGTACCCGTTTGTGTAGTTATTCCTTCAAGTGCTTTGATCGAGAGGTGTGAAGCTCGTGGCACTTGAATAGCCTAATGTTAGACAAGTGAGTGCTAGGAGCCAACATAAGGTGTTTGTGAGAATCCCTTTGGTCGTGAGCTTGCTTCGTATCGTTTGACTCTTCTGTTTGGGTTCAACTTCTTGAAAAAAAAATTGTACTACTTGGCTGATATAGCATGTCTGCCGAGTGGAAGATCCACCAGCTCATGCACATCGTATTCAGTGAAAGTAATAAGATCATCAGGCATTGTTGTTCCCCATAGAGCAGAGTTAGACACCATGCGAGCCTCGTGGACGGTCATGGACTCTGGATGCAGTGCGAAAAGGTTAGCAGCAGCAAAGCAGTGGGCAACATACCGTGAGACAGGCATGCCAAGTGCATTTGTAAATCTCATGCTCAACAAGAGAGTACCCAAGAGCAGTGCTGGGATGAACGATTGACACAGAAGTGGAAAAGTCAGTTGTGACGAGACCGAGAGCTCAGAGTTCAGGCTCACGACAATGTGGTATAATATGGAGTAGTAAGACTATGAGAGGTGGAATTGTGAGAGGGAGCAGAAGAAGTGTGATTCTGGGAAGGAGGACACACAGACGACCACCCCGGACATAAGGAGAAATGGGGGGTTCCGAGGAGGCTATTGGCAAGATTGAGGAAGGCAGCGTTAAGGAAGGAGTAGGTCCACGGAGTGCTGGAGAAGAGAGAGCAAACATAGGCAGTGGTGGAGGAAAGGGAAGGGACGGACAAAAGTGCTTGAGAAGAAGAACACGCTTCAGGTAGTAGAGGGGAAGAAGGGGAGGATACAACCAAAGACGGAGAGAGAGAGAGAGACAGAGAGAGAGAGAGAGAGAGAGAGAGAGAGAGAGAGAGAGAGAGAGAGAGAGAGAGAGAGAGAGAGAGAGAGAGAGAGAGAGAGAGAGAGAGAGAGAGAGAGAGAGAGAGAGAGAGAGAGAGAGAGAGAGAGAGAGAGAGAGAGAGAGAGAGAGAGAGAGAGAGAGAGAGAGAGAGAGAGAGAGAGAGAGAGAGAGAGAGAGAGAGAGAGAGAGAGAGAGAGAGAGAGAGAGAGAGAGAGAGAGAGAGAGAGAGAGAGAGACGAAGTAGTAGGAGATGCCATGCGAAGTGAATCTGGGTCTCCGTCAGTGGGAGAGTGGCTCGGAGGAGAACCGGCCGACTGGACCTGAGCCGAGGGTGCATAAAAGGCAGGAGCAACAGAGATAAATGGCAGAGAACTACTATCAACCTGAGACATTGGGGCAAGAGAGGAAGGAGACAAAAGACAAGACAAGTCACGTCGAAATTCATTCTTAAAACAGAGGGTGTCGTGAGACTCAACAATACGTTGGCGAGTGGGATCTTAGAAGCGCCACGCCTTGGAGAATGCAATGGCACCCGAGAAAACACAGAGACGACCACGAGGCAAAATCTTACCCTTACGAAGGTCATCCGGAAGCCAAAAAACAGCAACAAAGCCCTTGATCCAGACGAGATGCAAGTCAACACGAAGACACATCCAGTGTTCAAAGGGAATGACATGACAAAAGGGCGGGCCATGAGCAACACAATTTCAAACCCAAGTCATGTAGGACATGGTCTCAAAGGAGAAAGGGGGGGGTTGATTGGCCAAAAAGGACAGGGAGAGTACCACACTAGCAAGGATGTAGTTGTAGTATTCATTGACTCTATTTTGTTGGAAAGTGTATTGGATAGAAGAAAACAAAATGAGAGGTGTGGCCAAAGAAGTCACCACCCCGATCACAACACATGAAAAACGACACGGAGTTGAAAGTGGCATGCCCGTTCGGCCTGGGAAAGCAGGAACTCAAGAGCATCCATGACTTCACTTTTGTGACAAAGAGCAAACACCAATGGTAGCCAGAGAATTCATCAGCTAAGCACAACCCATAGTGACCCAGGCCACCAATAAATTCATTAGCAAGTGGTCCCATCATGTCATTGCCAGGGCTGGTGAAGTGAACAAACTAGACACCCTGGACAAGGAGAAGCTGATCAAACCCGGTAGGAAACACACATGTCTGACAGGACCGATGGAGAGAAAGGAGGAACAACATGAGATCATGTGATGGACACAACCTGAATCAATGATCTAGAAGCCACTGGACACAAAAATAGAGGGAAGCACAAGTTAAATGTGATAGAATGGTGACCATAGGCGGACACTAGGACACCGAGGTGGTGGGGAAGGATACGGGACTGGCACTCCTCAATCCATGGGCAGTTATCTAGCAAACATCCTTGAACACTCCCAGACGATGCAAACAAAGGACTTCATCTGACTCATATACAAAAGAAATGAGACATGCCCATCACCTCCTCACATCCGTGACCACGGAGCTGAAGAAGCTTGTTGGGGCACCTCTTCAAAGCCCTCTCCTCATCATGGCGAGTGCCGGGTAGATGCTTGGTTGAACAGGACTCAGGGAAGTGGACGGTGGCCCACAACCAGGCCAGGGGGATGTAGTTTGAAGAGGGCGACCAACAGTAGGAAGACCCCATGGGGGTGGTATCTACTTCTAAGAGGGAGGTGGCACCCAGTGAGAGGAGGAGGAGTGAGTTGGAGGTCATCCTTGACCACCATCAACGTGGTTGAGGATAGGAGTACCTAGTCAAGTGGAAGGACTATAATACAGCCCAAAAACTCATAGGTGCCTTTCCACAAGTTTAACGTTAGCGAAGTGAATGCCACCCCCTGGGAGTACAAAGAGCAAACTGTCAAGGACTCCGCGGGATGCGGTCCCGACGTTTGTCTGATCGACTCTTGGTGGTCTACGTCTTCTGCTTTGGGCGAATCTGAGACTGAGCGTGAGCTTTCTGGTCGGCTCACGCTATGTGAGCAGGAATCAAAAGACAGTCAGTTTGCAAAGGGAGTAACATCGTTTTGCGTTCGTGTTTTAGCATAGACATGATCAAACATTTATAGGTCTAGTCATGAGCTTTCCAATGTACCAAACCGCGCGCAATTCGACCAAGCGTAGCCCAAGTTATGCTTACGAAGTGCAGGTCTCACCCACCACATAAATGCTTAACGCCTCCATGGCGCGCACACGCCGTGGCGCCTTCTTTCACGTGCGAAGCGCCTTTCCCAAGGCGCAGATCCCATTGCACGTGGTGTAGGGGTCCCCTGCACTGTTTCCACACACCTCCCCCTCTTTTGGGTCAAGTTTGGTGATGGGGTGTGACGAGGTTCGAAACCTGTCCGCGGACCTGTAATCAGAATTTTGACCGTCCCCGAGTAACAAAACGTACTACTGAGTTTCGGACGCTGAGCCATGATTTTGGCTAAGTCCCTCAGTAACAACCTGCGCTACAGGTACCAGTGGATGATCCACCTGATCAGGTGGATTATCCACCGGACGCCTCGGCAGGCCTTCCGGAGCAATTTCTCTAGATGGTATTTTTGTTACTCGGTCTCATCGATTATCCACCGGATTTCGAGTCGCAGCCGGCTCCCAGAACCGCTGCGCACACCCCAACTTTGGACGGCCATATCTCCCTCGATACTTGTTCGATTCTGGTGAAACAACTTCCACCGGATTCAACGACTTGTCAAAATTAAGGGGAAAATGTTAATTTTAGGATCCAAGCAATCCTCGAACCGCTAGATCCGCCGGAGCGGATTTTCCTCTTTCTGGCAGCTCGTCGACGTCTCCCGGCGCCGCTCTTGGGCATGCGGAGGGGCAATTTTTCAACATTCTCCCCCTTGCACCTTCCATGCCCACTGCTCCAGCTTGCTCTCACTCATCTTCCGCTCCGACCTCCAGCCCATCATAGTTGGTCATCCCAAGCCCGGCCACGCTCATCGCGTGCCAGTCCGCGGGTTGTGCTTTGGTCAAGCAATCCGCAAGCATGTTGTGCGTGCTACAATGCTGCAGCACCACCTGCCCCTTCTCGACCATGTCCTGTGCGTAGTGATAACGCACGGCAATGTGCTTCGTCCTCCTGTGCTGCGTCGGGTTGTTGGTCAGTGAGATGGAGCCGGTGTTGTCCTCTTGCACCACCATAGGTTCCAGCTGCAGCACGCCCAGCTCCCCCAGTAACCTGCGGAGCCACACCGCCTCCTTGACCGCCTCGGCCAGAGCAATGTACTTTGCTTCCACTATGGAGGTGGCGACGCCAGCTGCTTCCTGCTGCACCACGAGATCGCTGCACCAGCGAGGAAGAACACGTAGCCAGATGTGGATTTCTGCTTGTCCACATCCCCAGCGTAGTCTGCATCTGTGTAGCAGACCAGGCGCAAAGGGTCCGCCCGCCCTTTGCCTTCGAACCTCAGGCGCGCGTGTCGCGTCGCCTGCAGGTAGCGGAGGATGTGCTTGACCGCCTCCCAGTGTAGTGGTCCTAGATCGGCCACGTACCTGCTCACTTGGCCCACCGCGTAGGCCAGGTCCGGTCGAGTCTCCACCATGGCGTACATGAGGCTGTCCACCGCCGATTGGTAGGGCACCCCTGCCATATCCTCCCGCTCTTCTTTTGTTTGCCATGCCATTGCCGCACTCAGTTCACAGGTCGTAGAGACAGGAATGCATACTGGTTTGCAGTCCTCCATGTCGTACCGCTTCAACACCTCGGCCACATATTTGTCATGTCCCAGTTCAAGCGTACGCGCCCTCCGGTTCCACATAATGCTAACCCTGAGGTAGAACTCCAGCTCCCCCATGTCCGACATCTGGAATTTGCTGCTCAGCTGCTCTTTCAGCTGTTGTAGGCTTGGCAGGTCTGAGGAGCACAAGATCAGGTCGTCCATGTAGAGTGCGACAAACTGATCGAGCTTCTTGTTGCGCTGCACGTACACGCTGTGATCCGCCTCACAGCGCTTGAAGCCAAGTTGTGCCATGAAGCTGTCCATCTGTTGGTACCAGCATCAAGGCGATTGTTTTAGCCCGTACAAGGACTTTTGCAACTTGCACACCTTGCCCTCTGGCGCATCCACCTCCTCCGGCACCTCCATGTAGATTTTTTTGTTGATGATGCCATTGAGGTATGCCGTCTTTACGTCCATCTGGTGGAGCTCCATGTCCTTTGCGGCTGCCACCGCGAGGATCGTCCGGATGCTTGTGAACTTGGAGACGGGGGCGAACGTCTCATCGTAGTGCTCGCCCTTACGCTTTGCGTACCCCTTCGCCATGAGCCACGCCTTGTACTTTTCAACCACACCTTCCTTTGTGAACTTGTTCTTGAAGACCCACTTGGAGCTGATGACCTTGGCGTCTTTCAGCCTGTCAACCAGCTGCCACGTGTCATTTTCAGTAATGGACGCCAACTCCGACTTGATGGCGGCGTCCCACTGCTTCCCCTCAGGCCGCGCAAGTGCCTCTTGCATTGTTGTTGGTTCCATTGATGCAGCCAGCATGCACCGCGTCATGCCAATCCATCGACCGATGCCTACGTCGAAACGCTTCCCCGCTCTCCGCTGCCTCCCCCTGCGGCACGGCAGTATTGGCGGCGTCTCGTCGCTTTGATGCGATCCTTCTGACTCAGCCTGCTTTGGTGAATCATCAACCGGACGGCTCCCCGAGGATCCCTCCTACTCCGGTGAACCATCAACTGGACGGGCAGCGCGTCCGGAGTATTTTTCTCTGAGGCCCAACGCGAACTCTGCTGGGAGTGCACGCTTCGGCACCCACGGTGCCTCCTTCGACGAATCATTCCGCCGGACCTCCAGCCCAACTACATGGTCGTCAGAGTCCTCCGTGTCGGCTGCTGCACCTGCTGCACCGCCGCACTCCGACACCGCATCATCAACCTCCGCGTCCGCCGGCTCCTCCCCATAGTCAAGGAGCTGGAACCACTCCCCCTGTTTTGGAGTGATCCCGATTCTCATGTCGTTGCTGCTACTGCTGAAGCTCTACTGCTCGTCGAACTCAACGTCACGGCTGCGGATGATCTCTTTCATGCACGGGTCCCAGAGCCGATACGCCTCTTGCGTGCTCTCATAGCCGAGGAACAAGCACGGCTTCGCCCGCGGTTCTAGCTTGTCGCGTCTCTGCGTTGCTTGCACCATCGCGTACGCCTGGCATCCGAACACCTTCAGGTGAGCCACGTTTCGCTTGCGCCCACTCCAAACTCTTGCGTCGTCTTCCAGCCACCCTTGCCCTTCAGCACCGCTATTGGGATGAGGTTGATGGTGTAGCTCGCTGTACGCACAGCTTCCGCCCAGAACCCTCGCGGCAACCCCGCATCTACAAGGATGGTCCACACCATGTTGAGCAGCATCTGGTTCACCCGTTCCGCCACTCCATTGGATTGTGGCAAGTACGGCGTAGTGTGTTCCCACTTGATGTCCTGCTGCTTCATCCACCCGTTGCAGTGCACGTACTCTCCGCCATTATCGTTGTGTAGCGCTCTGACCTTCCGGCCAGTCTGCCTCTCCACCATTGCGACGTACTCCTTCAGCCGGTCCAGGACTTTGCCTTTCCGCTTTATGAAGTACACATAGAGCTTTCTGCTGCAGTCGTCAATGAAGGTGATGAAGTCTTTCAAGCCACTGTTTGACGGCGTTTTGAACGGTCCGTACACGTCGTTGGGCACGACCTCCAGCAGGTCCTTCGCGCGAGCCTCATTCTTGTTGAACGACTTGTACCGCGCCTTGCCCAAAATACAAGGCTCGTACCTATTGTGCACTACTACATCTGCTGCCGCGTCTGCTGTACTGTCGATGACGAGGCCGCGCACCATGTCACGCTTTGCCATCTCCTTAACGGTTGCAAGCACCGAATGCCCCAACCGTCAGTGCCAGAGCTCCAGATCAGCGCTTCCTCCCTTGGCCACGTTCACGGCGCGCTCCTACGAATCTGCTGAGTCGGATGCCGCGGGGACCACATTGGTCTCCACGATGTAGATACCGTCTTCACGCTTCGCCTACAGCACGACCTTGCCGTCGCCGTGAATGCGCACCACTGCGCCTTTCCTGCGGAAGAGCACCTCATACTCCTTATCCGTCAAGCGGCTGACACTCAAAATGACAGTCAGGCCAGGGACGTGCTTCACATCATGGATTGTGCACAGCTCCTTCTTACCGCCCACCACGACTTCCACCTCCACGTCGCCTTGGCCGGCCGTCGGCTCGACTTTGTCGTTCGCGACCACCATCGACTTGGAGGACTTCTCGTAGGTGACGAACCCCACCTTCTCGACCTGGGTGTGCTCCTCGGCCCCAGAATCCAGACACCTCCTGTTGGAATTCTTTAGGAAGTGGTTCTTGTTTCCGTTGAGGAGCGGCTTGCCCTTGCTATTTTTGCCACCGGTCTTCGCCTCCCCCTGGCACTCACGGGCCCAATGGCCCTCTTTGCCGCAGTTGTGGCACACAGCTTTCTTGGCGCCCTTCTTTCCGCCGCCTCTTCTACCGCTTCCTTTGCCCCCGCTTCCGCCGCCCCGCATTTTGGTGACAACGGCCAATGAGGAAGACGAGGACTCCCCGCAGCCGGGAGTCGCGGTATTGCGCCTCGTTGCGGATGTACTCTGTGACCACGCCATAGGTGAGATTGTCCTCCGACCATCCTCTAAGGACGGTGATGAGTGGACCCCAACTGTCAGGTAGGGCCATGAGGAGGGCCATCGCCTACAGCTGCATGTCGATCTTCCACCCCACGTCGTTGCATTGTGAGGCGAGCGACTTGATCTGCTGCATAGCGGAGATGACATCATCTCCCTTCTCGATTCTTACCGTGAGGAGTCGCTTCATTACAAATATTTTGTTCGCCAGCGACTTGGATTGATGGATGGAGCAGATTTTTTGCCAAGCAATGGCTACCAGCTTGTAGCTCTGGAAGTAGCCCCATTGCGACTCGACCATCCCGGACATCAACAGCATGAGCGTCTTTGTGTTCTTCTTTGCAAAGGCCTCCTTCTGCGCTTCTGTCGCCGTCGCTTCGTCGAGGACTTCCGTTCCCATCATGACCTCCAGTAGCCCCTTATGCGCGAGGTGCAACTGGAAGTGTCACCTCCATAGCCCAAAGCCTGGGCCGCCCGCATACTTCTGGATGGTTTTCATTTCGCAGCTTCTACTCCCACAAGCTCTCAGAACTTCACGGCGACGTCCAAGATGACGATCCCTTGCGCTGCGGAAGACGTGAACGTTGGAGACGATCAAACCCGTGGGCCCATAACCCTTGGTCAGGAAATCTGCGGGATGCGGTCCCGACGTTTGTCTGATCATTTCTTGGTGGTCTACGTCTTCAGTTTTGGGAGAATCTGAGACTGAGCGTGAGCTTTCTGGTCGCCTCATGCTATGTGAGCAGGAATTTAGAGATAGTCAGTTTGCAAAGGGAATAACGTTGTTTTGCGTTAGTTATTTAGTATAGACATTATCACATAATTTATAGGGCTAGTCATGAGCCTTCTAACGCACCAAACCATGCGCAATTCGGCCAAGCATAGTCCAAGTTACGCTTGCCAAAACGCAGGTCTCACCCACCACTTAAACGCTTAACGCCTCCATGGCGCACACACGCCGTGGCGCCTTTTTTCACGTGCGAAGCGCCTTTCTCAAGGTGCAGATCCCATTGCACGTGGTGTAGGAGTCCCCTACAATGTTTCCACGCACCTCCCCCTCTTTTGGGTCGAGTTTGGTGATGGGGTGTGACGAGGTTCGAAACCTGTCCGCGGACCTGCAATCAGAATTTTGACCATGTCCCCGAGTAACAAAACGTACTACTGAGTTTCGGACGCCGAGCCATGATTTTGGCTGTCCCTCAGTAACAACCTGCGCTACAGGATCCGGTGGATGATCCACCTGATCAGGTGGATTATCCACCGGACGCCTCAGCAGGCCTTCCGGAGCAATTTCTCCAGATGGTATTTTTGTTACTCGGTCCGGTTGATTATCCACCGGATTTTGAGTCAAAGCCGGCTCCCAGAGCCGCTGCGCACATCCCAACTTTGGAAGGCTATATCTCCTTAGGTACTTGTCCAATTCCAATGAAACAACTTCCAACGGATTCAAGGACTCGTTAACTTTAAGGGACAAACTTCCATTTTAGGATCTGAGCAATCCTTGAACCGCTAGATCCGCCGGAGCGGATTTTCCTCTTTCTGGCGGCTCGTCGACGCCTCCCGGCACCGCGCTTGGGCATGCGGAGGGACAGTTTTTCAACACAAACCATGACGGATCGTTCCTAAAGGGGGTTGTATCAGCTGGAAAGTACCAACGACACTAATTACATCATGAGGCTTCCTTGAATATGTGATCACACTTTGGATTTGGAATTTACAGGAACAATGGTATGATATTGGCTCACGAACGTGGTCAGTCTATCAAGAATTGAGGAATTTACGACCGGCCAAAGGTTGGACCAGAGGAGGGCAAAAGATTGACGGAAATTCATCCCCACGGACCAGGGCTCAACCCTCACAAGACCCATCAAGGCCAAAGCGTGCCATGGGGCATAATTATTCAATAAATCAAGAACCATTGAAGGCCAAGTGCGCTTTGGAATGGAATCCTTATGTGTTATTACCAGAAAGTGCGCATCGGACACCCATCACTGTAGATAGTGGTACTGGTAGCGGACAATTACCGTACATCATAGAAACAGTCAGATCTTGCCCGTTCCTCTACAGAATGATGTGATTGAGAAGATGAGCTACAGGATTTTGAGGCAATAACGCTTATTCCTGGCCTGCACAGAACCATGTACAATTCAGTGACATTGGTTTGCCTAGGATTTATCATCATGTGCACATAGTCGTGTCTGTTGACACTTGAATAACAAGTACAGTTTGCTCCCACTTTTCCACACGTGTTCGCGTGCTCCTTCGAGATATTTCTACACTTCCACATACATTGGAAGGTGTGTACCACCTTCCTCTTGGTCGTCGTTACCACTGGTTGGTACATGCACCCTCTGGTTGAGGCTAGCACACCACGCCCAGTTTACACGCTTGGCTGGATAGGCGTGATGAGTGTCTACTGGTTTGCTAAGGTTTGGTTGAATAGCACTTCAAGAGCATTAAAATCTGCATTTTGGGCATCCAACTTCTTATAATACTAAGGGACTGAGACCTGTTAGTTACCGGTCGAGAGTCTCCTCCTAGTGGTTGAGCGGTTGGCATTAGTGACAGTGTAGAAAGAGAGAAAAATTATGTATGTATATACATATATCTATAAATATACAATGAGGTTTGGAATTCTTTACTACAAGGCTTTCTGATTTTTGAATGTGTACTACACTACCAAAAAATCTGGAGAACTACATGACAGGTTTCAAAGCTCGGGCACTCTAACAGTAAGGGTTGTGTGCCGCTGTGAAGGAGGAAAAGAGATATATCCCCACAACAAGATGCTCCAGAGTGACAGAAGAAAGACAATAATTAATAAGTGATCAAGCTTTGTTTGGCCTATGACATGCAATCAGCGGGTTGGCATTGCTCACACAAATACCGCTTGCTTAGATTACAGTCTAGCTGCTACAATCTATCCTGACGTCACGGTCCATCGGCTACGGCTTCTCCTGAGGACGTAGTTAAAAACCTACGGTCCCTCCTTAGGTCACAGCCTAGTGGCTTTGCTTGTTACTGACATTCTAGACTAGTGGCTGTGGCTTCTTCTAAGGCCATGGCTCAACTGCTATGGTCGCTGCTGAAGTCACAGCCCAGTTTTGAACCCTTTCCTTAGGTTGCATCCTACTGGCTATGATTGTTGCGTCATCTCCAAGCAATCCATGCTTCTTTTCACGTAGCAGTCCAACTATTGCGGTCCTTTCTTAAGTTGCAACCAAAAAGTTACAGCTTTTGCTTAGGTCGTAGCTCAACACCTACAATCTTCGCGTAGGTGACAGCCAAGTTTACTGCCACACTTGATGCTCCCACATTTATGGTGCTGAGGTTGCGGCTGGCTTGTGTGCTCCGCAATCTGCTACGGATATAGCCAATCCGACCACAAGGATGGCTCCATACGTGATATATCATTTCTTTGCAGAGATAACACTACCTACCACTGTGTCTGTCCCCTTTGCTCTTGTTGTGAGCGTAGAGACAATTGTCACCGTCGTCATTTTCCCTTTGCAAGGAGGGAGGGATTACTTCACTTACTCTGATACCACAAGGTGTAAACTGATGTGTATTTCACATAGACTCTTAATTCTAGAATACATGAGGGAAGAGGTGTAGTTATTCCTTAAAGTATTTTGGGCAAAGTGTGTACGAGGTGAGAATGTGGGAAGATCCCCACAATGCACACGCCATGGATCAAAGCTCGTGGTCCTTAGAAATCTTAGTAACACAAGAGTTAACGTAAGTGAGTCCAGAAGTGAGTCTTAGTGTACACCAGTGAGCGTGACTCTTGGACGTGCATCACGCATACCAAAATCACGGTGCCATTCAAGGGTCAAGCCTGACCGCTTAGTAGATACCAAGGGTAGTTACTCACCATGACACAGAATAATTATGGCTGGACAGCCCCCTAAGGATCTGCACCTCCTGATAGAATGAGACTTCCCAAGAAACCCACAAGCAAGTTTAGAGACAACCCTGGCATCCTAAAGTATCACAGGCCTAGAGCTCCCCACGATGAGAATCATGAAAAACCAAGATCATGTGACCATTTTCCACATCTTGAATGTGTGCTACTACTCGTAGATAGAACGAGCTTCACCATGGATTGCTCACATCTATGAACAGAGCTCCACTATTGTCACAACACTTTATCTCCTGTACATGTGTATGAGATTGTACATGTGGAGAAAGATAAGAGGGTATTACGAGTGTTGTACGTCACCGACTAACCACAAACATGAATACTCTTCCATGACCCAACAGACACAGAATCCACATGTCACAACAAACCAACTTCAGGTACAACATGAGGGTTGTTTATACGGATCACTGGCAGTCATCAAGACATGCAATTCCAACAACATGAATGGCACATTTAACATCAATTCTCATGAGAAACTTTGTGAAAAAATTCCGCTTGCTTTTACCATGTGTCCACGCAAAGAACGCAAGCAATGCCTACAGTGATGCATTTATGAAAAAAGTGTTCCTCAACATGGATATGGTTTGTGCATGAGTAGTGCATGCCATTGTTCTCATAAATGGCTTCTGCACTCTGGTTATCGAAACATATGGCAATGCAACCAGTGGGAGAGTGCAGCTACTACAACAAGCAACATATTCAAACAGCCTCACACATACCTCAGCCAAGTGCGACGTACTTGAATTTTCTTGAGCTCCTTGCAACACACCATTTCTTTCCACTATTCAAGGAGAAATCCATGCCTCCAATCAAGAAAACATGGCCTATACAATTACCAGCGTCTAAATCATGAGTCCAATTACTGTCGGTAAAGTCATCGACAATGATTCAGGAATGTGCTCTAAACTATATCCATGTGCATGAGGTAGACATTGCGTATCACATCACACACAATGTAGCTTCATGGTAGTGCTCTTTGGGGAAATGGGAGAATTAGGAATGAAGTTTGACAACAAAGGTTCCGTCTGTGTGAGTGGTGGTGGCTAGATACATCAGTGAGCCAATGACACGCACGTAGTTAGTTACATCCACTGTCTCCTCACGTTTTTAGACATTTGTAACCTTTAGTAGTATCCGTCCTGGAGCCATCAGCGTAGAGATTGAAGTGACTGCACCAAGCAGGGAGGCAAAGTGCTCCACCAAGTTGTGTACATGTGTAACCTGGTGAACATGTAGCTTCCAATTTTAGAGATTACGCTCGAGCTCCATACGTAGAAAGGCTCAAGCTAGGCCAGGTTCCTTCATTTTTTGTGCTTACTCCAGGAGATTCTTGGCCAAATTAACAGCATCTGGGTTGAAGGATGCCATGAGCAGATCCTTAAGATAAAAAAAAAAAGTGGAAACAGTGGAGAGGAGGACGTACTAAGAAACAATGCATGGTCAATTGTGTTTTTAAAGAGCCACTCTGAATAGTGGATGTGATCTCCTGGTTCCAACAACATGGCGAGTGCTAAAGGCCATACACAGGCTTACATAGCCGCCATACCTTGTTGGTACCATCGGCTAACCCAGGGGCTGGATCATGTAGATCTCTTCATCTAGCTTACCATGAAGGAAGGTAGTATTCACAGCCATTTGCTCCAATTCCCAGTTATGCTGAGGACCAGGCTGAGGAGAGATTGAGCAGTGTAACATTCCATTGGAGCAAAGATCTCATTGAAGGCATTTTTTGGCCTTGGCCGCGACACGAGCTTTGTACCAATCGATCATGTTGTCTGGGTTCAGTTTTCTATGAGAAACCCACTTGGCTGAGGCAGCTTGTATGCCACATGGAAGATTCACCAGCTCATACATGCCATGTTTGGTCAAAGCGTTGGTTTTTACCTACATGGCTCTCCCCCATAAGGTAGATTTAGTAGCCTTGCAAGCGTTGTGAAAAGTCATGGGCTCTGGAGGAAATGGGGAAAGATCACCAGCAGCAAAGTAGCGGGCAATGTACCCTGATAAATACATACCCAAGGCATGGAAATTCATGTTCAACGAGATGGTACCCAAGAGCAGTGTTGGGAAAAGCACCGGAAAGATACGTAGAAGAGTCTGCAGTCGTGGCGAGGCCAAAAGCACAGATTTGAGGCTCACCAGCCAACTTCTAGAGCAGTGGGACTATGAGAAGGGGAGTTATGAGAAGGAGAAAAATATGTGCGACTCTAGGAAGGAAGAGTACGCATATGGCCACTCTAAACATCAGGAGATACGGTGGGTGTTAAGGAGGCTGTTGCCAAGCCCAGAGAAGGCATCGCTGCAGGAGAAGAAGTAGGCATCGAAAGTGCTGAAGAAGAGGGTAATGACGTAGAAAACATTGGAATGAAGAGGAAGCTTCAAGCTGCATAGGAGAAGGAGAGGTTGCAGACAGTGGTGGAGAGGAGACAAAGCAGTAGGAGAGGCCATGATTGGCCAGTTGGGGTCTGATTCTGTGAGACAGTGGCTCTGAGGAGAAATGTCCGACTACACCCGAGCCGTGGGTGCAACAGAGGCAGGCGTGACGAAGACAAATGACAGAGAACCTCCTCCAACCTGAGAGACCGGGCCCAGAGAGGAAGGATAGGAAGGAGAGGAAAGACAAGAAAAGTCACATTCAAACAAATCCTTAAAAAAAGGGCATCTCGATTCAATGACGCGATGCCGAGTGGGATCCTAGAAGCACCAGAGAAGGGGACACCAAAAAAACACAGAGACATCCATAATAGCAGATATTATCCTAACAATGATCATCAGAAAGCCACAAAATAGCAAGAGTACCCGAAATTGGACAAGACGCAGGTCATCATAATGACCAGTCCAACTCTCAAAGGAAGTGACATGGCGAGAGAGAGCGGGCCGTGTCGAACAAGGTTCCAAATCCAAGACATTTTGGAGATGGCCTCAAAGGAAAATATGGGAGATTGGCCGGAGGCCAGTAGGAGAGAGCTTACCCCATCAGCAAGAGTACGGTTGTAGCATTCAGAGGTGCAATTTTAATGGGGTGTGTTTGGGATAGAGGGCTCCATGCGCACATTTTGAGAATCAAGAAGGTGATAGGTTGGGCCCAATAACTCACCACCTCTTTCATAGCAGAACACAAGAAGTTTATATTGACAGATACGATTGGCCTGAGTAAGCCATGAATCAAGAAAATCAGTGGCATCACTCTTGTGGCGAAGAGAAAACACCTAACAAAAGCAAGAGAACTTGTATTTCAAGCACAACCCACCAAGGAGATCATGGGGAAGTGGTCCCATCACATCACCATGAACAAGATCGCGAAAGTGATATGTGAGATAATCTACTGTGCTAAAAGGGAGAAAGGTTCATATTGCCTTTAGCATTGTCAAGCCATTCATCAGAACAGGGAGTGGGAAAATTGGCGGGACTAAGGCCAATTATAGACGGTGTGTGTAGCATGTCTGTGTTTGTTGTACTCTGGATGATGCACAAGCGACAATGCAAAAGCTCCGGATGTGCGGAATGCCTAGAGGACGCCAGGTGGACAAGAGCAAGGGCACCGGAAGACCAGGGAAGGGAGAGTGGGACACAAAAGAGGTGATCACAGCGAAAGCTACAAAATACAACTCTTTCTAAGGAACAAATGGACATGGTACCGAAGTCCATGTCGTGGTCATCAAGACTGGTCACATACAACAAGCTGAACTCTAAGTCATGCACATATAAAACATTGGGTAAGAACAAGTCACCCCTGGGACCGGTATAGTAAACAACACTGACACCTTGGACATGGAGAAGCTGCCCAGAATTGATACACATGAAATGAACAGAGCCGACAGGACCGATAGAGATGAATGAAGAACAGCAAGATATCATGTGATGAGTGGCCCTTGAATCAATGATTCAGAAGCTACCAGAGACAAGAACAAAGGGGAATACAATACAGACATTGACTGTGCCTGAGGGTTGAAGACAAAGAGAACAGGAAATACCAAGAAGATGTGGTAGAGTATGCGACTGCCAATCCTCAATCCAGGAATAATCAGTAGGCAAGCACCCTTGAATGGAACCAGACGATACACCACAAAGGGCTCCATATAACTCACACACAAAGGCATGAGGCTTGCCCCCTCCCTCATCATGGAGTGAGGCGCCTGTTTCAACACACACTTTTCATGAGGGCGTGTATCCGGCTGACGCTTGCTGGGATGGGAGTCAGGAAGACGGATAAGGGAGTAAGACCAGGGTGGTGGTTTCTGTGAGAAGAAGGAGGCCCATAGTGGGAGGACCACAACAGGGATGGTACTCAGTCCTAGGAGGAAGATTTTCAGGGAGGCTACTATAAAGAGTTGAGGTCCGTGTGAGGAACGACTCCAGGGGAAGAGGAGGAGGATGAAAGAGAGGATATTGTAGTCCTTGTAGCTATAAATTCATGTTGAAGTTGGTGGTGAAGAGCTATCTGTAAGGCTTGGTTATGTCCGACGACTCATGCATGATGAGAAATCTGAGATGGGATATGTGTGAAGTAATAAGTAAATTGTGGAGAGAGGAGAAGTGGGAAAGAAGACGATGGATGAGAGAGGGAAGGGAGAATCACATGCAGCCACTGACCACTTTAACAATGCAAAAAAGGAACAAATTCTACTGTTGAGGTCAACATGGAGGTCCATGTTGCGACAGCCACCATCAGGCACAAAATTCCCTGTAACTATGGCGCCAGAAACAACTGCAGTTGAAGATGCAACCAGCACTCCAGTGGTTACATGGTGCATCAGTGTGCAAGGCTTACTAGTGGGGGGTGCTGACCTTTGCAGTAATGGACGCACAAATGGAGCTGATCGCATTGGATGTAACTACTGTCGTAGTTGCGGTAGTAAGAGGAGATGATGCCACAACCAGCAGTGCAGCAATTT
Organism: Penium margaritaceum; assembly: GCA_023375785.1. Classification (NCBI taxonomy): domain Eukaryota; kingdom Viridiplantae; phylum Streptophyta; class Zygnematophyceae; order Desmidiales; family Peniaceae; genus Penium; species Penium margaritaceum. The sequence goes on along the minus strand of SZWC01005420.1, from coordinate 24,748 downwards.
TTATAGCAATTGCTGTTAGTGGAGAGCATAAAGCAACTGCTTCATACTGAGAAAGTATGGTTCGTGCAATTTTCGTGCCTGTGGGAGCTCTCCTAGCACAGGTGTGGCTGAGCCAGTAGCTGTGTAATACATGGTCCTAGCAAAACCAACCGTGTTAGGATGCGAGGGGAGTACAGGAATATGCCCTGGCCACTCGTAAATGTTTGCTACACCTGTAGGAGATGTGTCAGATGTGCTATGAGGAGGAGACAGTGATTCTAGAGGTCGCATCCTTCGAGGAGTGTGAGGAAGTTTGTCAGTACTCTCTAATAGCAAGTCGACCTCCCGATCTCATACCTCCTCAAGACGGTGGATGTCCTCACACCAATGTTTGGATGACATATGCACCCATTAGGGCACGTCCGTGTCGTCCTCGTCCCTCAGTGGCAAGCCCAACAATTGATGTCATTTTGGAAGTATGCGTCCGCTTGTCTCTATGTTGCTGCTTGTGGCGAGCCCTCCTTGGATGATGTTCATGAGCCTGGAGTGCCGACCATGAGAGCAAGAGGTTACTCTTACATGAGAGTGTCAAATGCAAGAGATTGAGTGAATTGACCACTAGAGAGTGACTTGGCAGAAAGTGATGGCGTGTCGTTATTGCGACAACATGAAAGTCCCCTAGAGTTGGGTTAAATAGCTCACCGTGGTAAAGAGGCCAAGAAGAGCCAAGAATGAGAACACCGAGATGGATAACGGTAGCAGAAAAAAAAAATCTCTTTAGATTCTGCTCCAGCAGTTTGAGCTAGCTGCAAAGATGTTGTTGGGTCCGAGAGGATGGTCCACGAGCTAAACAAGGTTGAGAGGCCAAAAAGGATTGAGCATGAGAACTTTGAGACGGCCAAGTTCAGTGGGAAGATTCTGGTACTGAAGACGTTGCTGCAGCTGCTTGCTATGGCAATGTGATGAGACCAGAGAGTAGCATTGACGAGCCCGGCAAGGCAAAGAGGCAAAGAAGGGGTCGAGAACAAGAACGTCCACAAAGCAATGGGCAGCGAGCAGAAGTTAATGCTACTGATGTTGTTGTAGCAGCAGGAGGTGGCATCTGAGAGCAGGATCCAGGACATAGAAGCTTTGTGTGCGTAAGAGATGAGAGGGAATTTCCCTCCTTAATCCGATACCAATATTTATTGCCTAAATTATTTTGAGCAAGGGGTACGGGAGCTGAGAGTGTGGGGATATCCTTGAAGTCCACATGCCATGCTCGTGGTCCTTTAGTAGAACAAGAGTTACCACGATTGAGCCCAGAAGCGAGACTTGGTGCACACCTGTAAAAGTGACTCTTGGATGTGCATCACTTACACAGAGATCACAACTCCATCCTGAGGTCGATCCCGACAGCTCAATCAATACCAAGGGCGTCTACTTACCATGGCATAAAAAAAAATCTGGCCAGGTGGCTCCATAAGGATCAGCACCCAGTGACATAATTAGGCTCTCTAGAAACCCACAAGCAAGTTTGGAAGCAACGCTGGCATGCTAAATCGCCAACGGGCTAGAGATTTGCACGAGAAAAAAAATCAGTCATGAGATTCATGCACAACAAAGGTCACGTGACCATGGTCCACATCTTGAGTGCGCTGTTGCTGGCATAGAGTACAAGCTTCACCATGGATGGCTCCTATCTATGGAACAGAGCTCTAGTGCAATCATAACACTAAATCTCTTGTACATGTATGTGGAGGTACGTATGTGGAGCAGCAAAAGAGGGCATTATGGGTGTGGTGGGCAACCAAACGACCATAAACATTAACAAGAGGGGAAGGAAAGCAAGTATATACTTAGGAGGGTAATAGCATGGGAGTTCATAGCTCTAGAGAGTGACACGATATGAGGGTGCCAGGAGAAGGTAAAATGATCGGAAGGCAACAAGAGAGCATGCTCAAAGCAATCTTGCTCGCTATTTTCAACTGATGGGGTTGACCTGGAACCTAATATTATGTAAATTTTCCATAACCTACTGTGTGGATAAAATGTGATAGCATCTTGCTATCCTGAACACAATGACCTAATTGAGAAACTTGAAACACATTGTATGCACCTAACATTCTGAAGTCTAATGCCATGCATTCTGTGTGTCCTTCTTAAATGCTGTTTGAAATTCACAATCGGTCTTTTGGTTCCTAACCCATTTGTTGTTGCATCCACCGTTGCATAAAATGATAACATTGCGACCTTATTGAAGAGTATCGCAGTAGAATCAATTGCTTGATGCTTCTTGTCCTCCATTCTCCAACATGTCTTGTCCCTCAAAGATGTTTGTGCATGAACAAGAGACGGGGGCTCAACATGAGCAGCTATGTATGTACACAAATGATCCTTCTGCCAGTGTATCTTGCACTTGCCGTGCGTGTTAGCACGTGAGCTAAATGAAGAGCACTACCACGTCCATGACATTAGAGCTAGAAATATTGCATGTATTTTCTCAACCCTAAGCAAGTGCCTTGCCTGGGTAACCACACCAAGGGGTGAGGTCTTACTTAACGTCTTACATGTCTCACGTAAACTACTCCTGCCCGAACTACATGGCACCCATGTGCGTGACTACGAAATGCTCTTCGTATCTGAGCCTTTCCATTGCACTCCTCTTATAGTGTTTACACAATGTTTGGTGTTCCATACAAGAAGGTTGTGAGAGGTTCAGTCACTTTTGATAAATGTTGATGGAACTCGTGAACCGTGTCAAAATGACATACTTTCGGATGTCATGCCTCCATATTTTCAATACCCTCTGACTTCTAGGAAGATTTTCTTGATATAGTCCTTCACAATTTGAGCTTGCATGTGTCTCTCACCTTAAGCACTGAAGACCCCAAGTGTGCATCATTGTTCTTTTTGCACGTTTGTATGGGCTTGATATGTCGACACTTGTTACCAACGGGTAAATATTTCTCATTACAAATTCATAAGACTGGACTTGTTCCCTAGTCTTCAAGTCTCCTTACTCCAAAACTCTTACCTGTTTGCCATACATGTCTCAGCATAACAGTTACGTCCTTTATGTACATGAGTCCCTAAACTCAGCGATTGGGTATCTCTGTACTTACATTCATGATCCATCGTGCAACAACCTCATGAATTGTACGCCGACCGGCCGAGGGTATTTTGGTCACCTTTTCTGACCTCCGGTGTTCTTTTGGAGAAGGTTCTTATTACTTCCACCACTTTCCATAATATTCGACACAAGGAATGTAAATGATATTGATGTTTTGATATTGTTCGATTGACTTCTCTTCGGCGCTGGATCTTTGTAAAACCTCTCCTTCATATTCTCAAAGCTCCTTGAAATCTTGGTGGAGCTTCTTAAAGCTCCCACTCGCGGCATGACCTCGCACGCATCGCTCAGCTTGAGCTCCGAGGATCTACCATTTGCCTCATTCTCATTCTCGACATTGTATATATGTGCTTGACTCAATCGACACTTGTCATCAAAGTAAACTTACTGCCTTTTACAAATTATCCATTCATCCTAAATCCTCAACTCATCTTTTGTCCCACACCTCATCCCTGTAAACCATTTACGGTCTGCTCAGCGTAAAACTTGGTATCAGAAGACAGTTGCATAGGAGGGAAAATCGACGAGGTTGTCACCGGGTAGGGTGACAACCTCGCACAAATGTTCAGCGCATGTCCACCATTAAGAAGATCACAGGCATCACGACGACAATGGTGAACAGAGCAAGCGCAACTAACGACCAGTAGCAGTCTCTGTCAAATGCTCCGGCGATCAAGGATCAGCAGCACACAAGCACCGACACACTCAAGATAACACAGATATCAGCATCAACCTCCGTGGCAAATGGACGGCCAACCGAGTGACGGATCCTTCGGGCTCGGCAGACCCTTTGCCTCCACCGCTACCCGTCAGGTCGGCACCTGGCATGATGGGAGGCACCGTCTGAGAAGCACGAATCAATGAAGACATGTACCAGAAGTTGTTGGAGCTCGAGAGCAACAATAGCCATGTGCTCCAACAACTCAACATGGCAATGGAAATGCTTCAGATTTCTCGTGCACACAAAGAAGTGCTTACCGATAAAATTTTACAACTCTCGAGTGAACCCCAGATTCGACCGGCACTCACCGAGCCATTTGAACCCACAGACTCCAAGGGACTGACCGTGAAGATGCGACTGACAAATGAGGTGTACTTTACCGCTGCTGAGGTCAACAACGTCAAGAAGAAAACTAACATCGCGACCTCGTTTTTATGTGGCACAACTTTAAATTGGTGGTTCGATCTAAAGACCATCCAACAGCAATAGGAGATTGCATGTAGAGCCAGATCAACGGCTCACGCGACCGCTCTCATATCATCGACCACAGGGGTACTACCTCTCGAGTAGATTAATCCAAAGTAATACGACTCTCTTGCGTCACTGGAAACGTGGAGCGACTTCATGCACGCTACCCTTGCTCATTTTAGGAAGCTGAACAAGAATTCTGACACACGGTACAGACTCCAACGTTTGCATCAGCATTCCAGCATGACTGAGTATACGCGGTGTTTCCGTAAAATCATCACTGGCAGTGACCTCACCCCTAACGAACTGTGTTTCTACTACAACAATACCCAAATGAGGTCTTTGGCCAGTAATCACTATTTTTCACATCTAGGACGACCTTGTACAAATGGTCACAGCAGCCGACTGTATCAACAACACCAACTACAACACTCGAATGTAGGAATCCAAAGCCACAATCCATATTGTGGTGGAGGAAAATTATAGTTGACAAAAATCTCGTCTTTGGTGGAGATTGACGTTGTTTATCAAAGTGATCAACGGCTCTACTGTATTCGTATGAAGTCGGGCCATATTGCATGTGGCTGTCCTGTCTGGTCGGAAACTTCCTTGACGTTTAGTTGTCCATCTGAGCGGCTCACATCACCCTAGACAATAGTTCTTCATATCGCAAAGTTGGATGATGGATACGATAACGACCAACCGGTGATACTGCTACGAGTACAACCGAGGGATTACAAGTTGCATAACAGTACTGGCACTATTGGATGGAAGAGCTTTTGATAGCTTTAAAAGTAACGACATAGTGTAGAAGCTGGGTTTTCTAATCAAACCAGCAGGTTTTGAAGGAAAAGCTACCAACAGACAACTGCACATCTATCGACTTTGTAAAACACTCTTACCACAAATAGGAGATCTACACAATGTAACGGTCTGGAGAACTTGTCCAATGAACAACATCTTGCTCGGGTAAGATTTCCTAGACCGGCATTATCCATTTGTGGACTGGAGCAACAGATCGATCTGCGTCAGCATCACTGGTAGAAAGCAACATCTACATTTGGTCAAGTGAACCACAATGCAATGACGGTTACGAGAAGCAACTGAGGTGGAAGCAGCCGAGATATTTGCGGCAATCACAATACGCCAACTGATATCTCCAGATGTGGCCAAGGGGTACCTGAAGCACAGAGATCAAGCATGGCTAGTCCATGTAGAAGCAAGAGAAGTAGAATAAACTACAGCAACTGAGACGAAGATGTCGGCTTCGACACCTGAGAAGTTCACAACACTAGCAGAGGAGATTGCAGCACGCATCGTGGAGATAAATAGATTTTTCCGGAAAACCTGCCACGAGAGCTATCTCTGCAGAAAAACATCAACCATCAAATAGATTTGAAGCCAGACAGCAGACTGAAAATGAAGGAGAACTATCGGATGAGTGATCACGAGGTGACCGAACTCAAAAAGCAGCTGGACGTGATGCTTGGTCAAGGGTTTATCAAACCTTCCACGTCGCATACGTAGCACTTCCACGTTTTGTGAGAAATAAAACTGGAGAGAAGTAGATGTGCGTGGACGTCCAAGCATTGAGCAACATGACCATCACAAACCGCTACCCTCTTCCATGAGCAGACAAACTTTTGGACCAACACCGTGGGGCCCAAATTTTCAGCAGCATTGATCTACTCAGCGGCTATTATCAAATTGTATCTGATGAGGATGTCAAGAAGACAATATTTCACAGCAGATACCGGAATATTGGGTTCATGATTGTACCTTTTGGACTAAAAAATACCCCCACAATATTTATGGTGTTGATAAATAACATGTTCCATCTGTACCTCGATGACTTTTTTGTCGCATATCTCGAAAAAATCCAGGTGTACACCCGCACACCGCTGGAGCACAATAGACATCTTAGAAAAGTTTTCAAGTTTTACAAAGAGAGGAAATTTCTACAAAACACTCAAAGTGCGACTTCGTTCGCTATTTGATCGATTTTCTGGGCCATATTATCAGCAGCGGACGGATCATCATAGACCCTAAAAATGTGGAGGTGGTAGCTGATCGGCCGACGCCCACAAATGTTCGGGATTTCCAAGTATGTTTTGAGCTTCTGCAACTACTACCATTGATTTGTAGAGGATTATGCTCAAGTTTCAATGCTTCTCTCCGATCTCACTCGAAAAACCACCGAGCGGAATTGGAAGGACAGCGAACAAAGACACGCTCAACTCTATGAGAAACGCTCTGAATTTGGCGATAGCCTTACAATTGGCGGATCCAACAGTGGACTACATCATGGCTACTGACGCATCCAATCAAGCCATCGGATCAGTTCTCTTCCAAGGCAACGATGATGGAGAATAACCAGTCACATATATGTCGAGAATATTGTGCGGGCCAAAACTCAATTGCGCAATACACAAAAAATAAATACACACGGTCGTGCACGTGTTCAAGATGTAGTGGTGGTACTTGGAATGTCAATGATGCATCGTCCACGCCGACCATCATGTCCTGAGATATCCCAAGACTCAGCCACATGCGAGCCATAAAAAACTCGATGGATGGAGTTCCTCCAGTCCAAATTCAAATACAACATTGGGTGCCGACCTAGAAAAACTAGGCAAGCGGATGCTTAAAGTAGGAGAAGACATCTGATGGCCAAGATCAACACGTTGCTCGTCTAACACAACCCGTACATTGTGATGCTCTTCGCAAAGTATTACAAGGAGTTCGGCATTTTCGACAAACCAAGTTTTGGTGCGACGACGCCTCCTCAGAACGACGATTATACTTGCCAAGTTGTTGTTTCACCAAATGAGGAGCTTCAAAAGATGCTATTGGAGAATACCATGACACCGGTCCAGGTGGACAATTCGGCGAGGACAAGATTATAAAAAAATGCGCAAAATACTTTTGGTTGGACCAGATGTATACCGACGTGTCATCTTTCTACAAATTGTGCGACACCTATCATAGACAAAAATCATATCGCAGGAGGCTATCCAGTCTACTCCAACCCCTACCCGTTCTGACGGAGCCGTGGATTGACATCGACATGGATTTTCGACAGGATTACCCACCACCCTTAAGGGTTACGACGCCATCCTTGTCGTGGTGGTCAGGTTTTCAGAGACTTTGCACTCTATTCCAACGATGACCACTGTCACCACCAAAGGAACAATGCGGCTGTTTCTAAACTAGATCATACGGCTACATGGCATGCCACGTACCATCGTCAGCCACAGAGCCGGACGCCTCACTAGCCATTTTTGGCACAAATTAATGACATGTTACCTTAGTCAGATATCAACATCGTTTCACCCTCAAACTGATGGGAAAATGGAGTGGGGCAGTCAAACAAACAAAGAGATCCTCTTCACATTATGCAAGTCGTTACAGCTTCAATTCAGCAGCAAAATTGCCAACCACCAAACTAGCATACAACTCCACCATTTCTACCGCAACTGGAAAATCCCTTTTTGGAGTGGTGTCCAGCATCCTGCCACACCGGCCAGATTGTAGAGTCAAAGCAACATTTCCACATTCGACATCCACCAGAAGGACTTCTAAAGTGTTTAGGAGGAAACACCATAGACCCTTGCGAAGACATAAGCAGCTATGAAGTGAGTGGCCAACCGCCAATGTAGCAATGACATGTTCAGCTTTAGCAATCGTGTCCTCCTCAGCTCGGCAAACATCAGACTCTACGGACAGGACTTTGTGTAGCTCAAACCCCCAGTCATTGGGATTGTTTGAGATTGAGAAAATACAAACCCCTGTCCTTGCTCAACTTCATGATAATTCATTCGGTTTTCCACATCAGCAAGATCAAGCACTACTAGGTCCTCAGCACGATCTTCCTCGGCAGAGACGTTGCACCACCAGCACCTCTACAATTAGACAGGGAAACAAAGCACGTCATGGAAGATATACTCAGACATCGACGCCGTGGAAAGACGGCCGAGTATCTGGTCAAGTGGCACCACTGAGACGCCACGCACAACAGCTGGGAGGCCTACAACAACCTCCAAGACGTCGATCACCAGATCAATGTCTTTTACCATGGTGACCGGCCTACGTCTCCTAACGCGCCACAACATCGTGGCTAAAAGGGGGTTAGTGTTACGTTCCTGACATACACAAGGCGCTAAACTCAGCAACTGGTCATTTCTTCCCTTACATTCATAGCCCACCGTACAAAGACCTGAGGGTTTTTATGGCGGTCAGCCGAGGGCATTTTGGCTACCTGTCCCAATCTCCGGTGTTCTGTTGAAAAAGGTTCTTACTATTTCGACATGTTTCCAGAATAGTCAATAGAAGTGTCGCAAACTATTTTGATATTTCAACATTGTTTGGTCGACTTCTCGACGGTGTTAGATATTTATAAATATGTGCCTTGATATTCTTGAAGTTTCCTGACTTCTCGGTGGAGCTTCTCAAAGGAGACAATCACAACACGACCTCGCACGCATCACTCTACTCGAGCGCTGAGGACCCAACATATGCCTAATTTTCATTCTCGGTATTGTATATATGTGCTCAATTCACTTGACCCTTTTCATTGAAGTATACTTACTTCTTGATACAAGGTATCCATTCGTTCCAAATCATCCAATCGTCTTTTTTTCCACATCTCATCATGATTACTCAACTCTTCAGGTCGTGCATTGAGGTCATCATTGGAGTTAGCATAATGGCATCCAGAGCTTGCTCGAGGGGTTTTCTTCTCTGCATCAGTGGGAAGGAAATTGTCATCAATGACCCGTACAAGGAGACTTAAATATTTCAAGTCTCCAGAGGTCCATTTCTGTTTTTACCTCGCCCTCTCATTCTGGGTCCAAAACGAGGTGGGGTCACTCCGAACTCGTGACTTCACACAATGTTTCTGGTTGCAAAACTCGTGGTTTGACCTTAACGAGTCGAGTTTCATTTTTGATGCGTCAGCACAATAATCTAAATGTGCCAAGCCCAACTGGCAATTTTACACCGGAAATTTTCATTTCTCTTGCATCTCTCTCGCTTGCACATAGCTCTTGTCCTTGCTTGCTCTCACTGGCAAGGAGGGAGCGTGAGGGTGAGGACACGAGACCACGAGCCCTGCCCTCGAGGCCCTCGTGGCCTCTCAACCACCGATCGAGCCACTACCTTGATCAAGGGCTGGTGGCTCGCCGCTGGATGGCCCGCCGGTCAACTGACCGGCCGCCGGCCATGGCCAGTCAGTAGCCAGCGGGTGGTTTGCCACTGGCCAGCCCTTGCAATAGCAAAGGATTGCTATGAGCCTCCCACTCAATTCCTCCCTACTTATTATGAATTGTCCCAGTTCATGATCAACAAGTGAGAGGGCCAGATAGTGAGTCTTCAACAATGTGAAAGATAATTAATTATTTTAATGACCGGCGATACATGAAAACGTGCATAGCACTTCAACCTATGCTATAGCTTGGCAGTCAGGATGACTAGCAGCCTCCCCCATTTAGACTGGAGCATCTGGTTGACAACCATGTTGGGCGTCCCCAACCTCCTACGGTGACTATCCATGAATATCACCCAGTGGTAATTGTTCACTATTGCCATATTCAGGTGGTGCCTCCTGCCACGTGTCGATCCGTACGAGCTGTAAGCTTGCTCCGGTACTCGTTGACCACCCCCGTGGACAACCGAGATTTGGATTTCTATGAGTTATGTTCAGGTCCACAACCGGCCAATTGAAAAAGGTATTCCTTAACCACCCACGAGCGAACTATATGCTCTCAGTGCTGGAGTAGGCAAAGGACCTCGTATTGGCTGTCGACAGTAAGGACAACTGGTGGTGGCTAAATAGTTCCTTCTACAGTACATGGAGTCAGCAGGCTCATATGAAGCCAGCAGGCTCACATGAAGCATGTCATGTATCTTCATACTTTGTGGAAGCGGCAATCGGTATGCCACTGGCCCGATGCGTGTAACGATGGAAAATGGCACAATCCACTTCGGTAGAAGGTTTTGTACCCCTGGAGACTTCGGCCAAAGGTTCTTAGTGCTTAGAAGTACCTTTTATTGATATCAAATGAGACCTCACGGTGACGTTTTTTTGCATATGTCTTAAGTCGTTACCAAGCAGCTTGAAGATGGCCCTTTGCCTATTGTAACAAGGACTCTATGAGCTTGGCAAAGGCTTGAGCACAATGAATTGTACTCCTGTATTCCCAATATTCACCAATGAAGAGGGAACCACTTGATGCTGACCACTCTTCAACAAGAACAATGTGAATTGTATGGACTGTTCACCTCGAGTTGTTCAAAGAAAACTGTGCTGGTGCAAGGAATTTGTCTCAGTCATTCATGGCAGGGTCGATGTACATGCTGAGCATCTGCTCCAGAGTGTGATTCATGTGATCTGTTTCTCCGTTGATTTGAGGTTAAAACGCTATCAATATTTGTGACTCATTACCAAAGTACTTGTATATTTTTTTTTCATAACTTATGAGTGAATTTTCTTTCTTGAATTTTCTATTAGAGATGATGCACAACAGTAAGCCGTGGTACTTTACAACACCCTCAAAGAAGAGAGGAGTGGTCTCCTTTGTGCTTACATCAGTGTTTGTAAGAATAAATTGTGTCATCTTCATAAGAAGATCCACAATCACTGGTATTACATCGTAGCTATGGGCCATGTCCAAAAGATCAGTAGTAAAGTTCATGCTGATGCACTCCTATGGAGTTCCAGGGATGGGAACCTATTGAAAGAGTTCAGCAAGGTTTTTGTTACTAGTCTTGTTCCAAGGACATGGTTGCATGTTATGCAATACTTACGGACATCGAAACTCCAACCTGGCTGCCAAGAGTGGTCCAAGAGTACATGTCCGGCTTTTAAAGTTTTCGCATGACCTACGACCAGCGATTCATGGAACTGGGAGATAATATTTACCCAAAGGTCTCCTGAGTCCGATACAACAATTTGTTGTCTAATCTAAAAGATTCACATAGTCTCCACTAATTTGTAATTGTCTAGATTCCAAGAGTCTTGAAACCAATAATTCACATAGTATACCATCCGGGTCCTGTTTACAAAACCGTTGTAGTAGATAATCTCCCAAGGTGGTTGTCACAAAGGTGTAGGAGGATCTGGTGTTTGCACTGTTGTTGTCACAATGGCCAAAAAACACCCGCCGACCTTGGTGGTTACTTTAATTTCCAAAGGTTATCGGCTAAGTGGATTGGACACGTTGATACGTCCTTGCCGATACTTCCATGTGAAAAAGAATCGGCTCATGTATTTGCTCCAACACACTTTTTGTCTTGATAGGTTCGGTTGCATGTGGAAAAATGTCAATTACTTGTAGTCGGTCATGACCGTCACACCCCCCTCAGCGCCCTCTAAGTAAAAACACCATATCGTAAAAGCGTGTACCACCACGAGAAACTCTTGATCCCCAATCATGTACTACGCCTCTGCAAGGATGAGCTTCCGACTCTCATACGCAACTGGATGACGATTGTGCATGAGGACTATTTCAAGTCCTACTAACGATGCATCACAATGTATCTCCCATGGTTGTAATGGATCTAGGAGAGCTAAGGCGGGCACTGTGGATAGAAGATCTTTGACTTCGAGAAAGACGTTCTTGTAGTCGGATGCCCACTCCCAATGCATGTCTTTTCGCGTGAGCCTGGTTAGCGGCGCTACCACGGTCAAATAACCTTGCATAAACTACCGGAAGTAGTATGCAAGGCCGAAGAAAGACCAAATCTGTTCAACGTTTTCTGGGCAGGACCAACCCACCATGACTTGGACCTTTCAGGGGTCGACACCGATGCCGTCCTTGCTGACTAAGTATCTAAGGTACTTGAGGTCATCTTGTATAAACTTGCACTTGCTCACTTTCACATAGAACTTCAGTTCCCGAAGGATCGTGAGGACTTCATGCAGATGTTTTATGTGCTCTTCTATGGATTTGGAGAAAACCATAATGTCGTCAAAGTAAACGAAGAAAACCTGACTGAGCTGCTTGGCGAACATTTGGTACATTTGTCCTCAGAAGATTGGTGGGCGTTTGTTAGCCCAAAGTATAAAACCAGGATTGATAGTGTTTCATGTGCATTCAAAACCTGTTTTGGATACATCATCTTTTATGATGCGGATTTTATGGTACCCTTGAGATAAATCTAAGGACAAAAATACTTTTGTTCCTTGGACTTGGTCAAACATGTCCTCAATCTGCGGTAAGGAGAATCGTTTTTTTACCGTCAGCTTGTTCAACCTGGTAGTCCAAGCACATACGTAAAGCACTGTCCTTTTTGTTCACAAAAGGGAACGGCGCACCGTACGGCAAGCTCTTTAGATCGATCCACCCTTTTGCAAGGTACTCCTTGATTTGGTTCTTGGCCTCTTACCTTTCTGCTAGACTAAGGCAGTACATGGGTCTCAACATAGAAGTCGCCTCCAGTTGTAGCGGAATCGTGTCGCACATATGTCATTCTGGTGGAAACTCAACCAATGGGTCTTAATATAAATTCGAGAACTCCACCAATAGAGATTCTATCTCTTGTTACTTTCTTCTTTCACGGCGTCCTCCACTTTCTGTAGCTAAGCCAATAAGTACCAATATCCTTGCTGAATACATCTCTTTACCTGATTCGAAGATACGCTGACATGGACTTTGAGTCATTTTGTTGACAATTCCGTACTTGGAATTAACTTGAAGCGACTTTGTTCCCTTTAAAGGATGAAGTAATTTTTATTAAAAAACATCATAGTCTTGTTTTTGCAGAGCCACGGATTGTCTAACATCATATCAAATGTGTCAAGAAGGTTGAGTACCTTCAATGTGACACTCTGTGTACACCCTTTATTTGAATGTTTCGCTTTTACAAGTATCAAATACATGTATCATATGGTTGTCACTAAAAACTGCACCATTCAATGGTTCATACTTCAGGCCTGCATATCGGGTAAAGACAAGGCTAGCAAAGAAGTCAATCCTTCCAATGTCAGCGAATATAATTGCAAGAGCACCAACTAGGTGTCCTTTGAAATCAATCATCAGGTCACCTCTACTCTTCTGAGTGAACAGGCTTGACAAAGACATGTTTTATTTTTTATAAGTGCATAATCTATACGACAGGCGTCACAACTCCCATTATTCACCCACTTGAGTCAACATATGTGGACATATGTGAATTCGGCTAGCACCTTCTAGTCTTTAAATTTGAGTGGGTCGCAATTGTCAACCAAAGATACCGCAAACGTGATTGAACTCATCTCTTTGAGGGTGTTTGCTTCAATCACTATATCACACAATTTTTGTACAATGGTCGTTATTGTCACCACTAAGCATGTTTGATGATGCATCTCGTCCGGAGATGTAAGTTTTAATAGGTAACATTGGTGAGGAAGTGTAGAATGAGGTTCAACAAGAGGGAAGAATACAACAAAGAGGTTTGAACTTGTCAAAAATTCAAATTGCTTAACGTCCTCATTTGAAAACATGAACCCACATTTGTGATCTAGTTTTACCCCTGAGTGGTCCCCACCAACGTCCCTCAGGTACGGGGGAAACCCGTATTACGGCCTTGTCTGTTATCACGGTGGGGTCCATTGCAGCGATGGCGACCCTATCCATGGCCCTATCTACGGCTTCCTATTGCACCATCCCCACGAGGCGCCGTAAATACGGCCAACAACATGGCCTCCTACCCACCACAAGCAGCCTAAGGGCACTAAGCCCTAAAGTGGCCAGGCTCTATGCAGGTGTAACAGAGCCCATCATAGAAGGATGTGTTGCAATACTCACATACCGCCTGCAGCTTGTCAATGTCGCATCTACGCTTGTGGTTGGGGACCTTGTGCCCTCCATCCTTCTTGACTAGAGGGTTTGTAAGCTACTTGCCCTTGAATACGCCTTGCAGCCCGGATGACCCTCCAGCACATGTAGCATCCATGAGCATGTTGCAGTCTTGTTGTGCACGTGCATTCGGCCGTGCTTCCTCGTAGTACTTTGGGTTCGCCAAATACAGTTTGCTCATGTAGTTGTGTAATTTCCTCCAGCTCACCCAAGCCTGGCCTGTTACTCTTGTGGTGGTCTTCTCCTTTAGCTTCTTGCTCACAAGACTATCATGCAAGTACTAAAAAATCAAGCACTTCAGGTACTTGAAGTTCTGGATTCCATCGTCCTCGGTGAAGCTTTTAGATTCCTCCATGAGTGTGGTAAACCCTCTCAAGTAGGCCTCAATCAAGCTACCTATCTATGTGAATTCTTTGATCTTGTGGAAGGCATGCTAAGCCTCCTCATGTTGGGTACACTTCTTGCACATGATTGCACAGATGGCCTCCCACGGCATCGGCTGCCATTCGAGGTGTGGCTGTTGCATACCCCACTCCTTGACGAAGTACTCGGAGAGCTTTTCTTTAAGCCATGTCGTGACAAGGTTGCCCCACTGACCGAGTGGAGCCTTATGGAAACACATGACATGCTCCATAAGATTAAGCTAGTCGGCAAGCTTCACGTCCTTCCGAAACATCTCCAGACTGTAGAGGAATGCCGTGTTCATGACCGGCTCCTATGTCATCGAGGTAGGTAAATCCTTGCTGCCACTAGCAGTGGCATCAACACCTGTGGCCCGCTATAATTGCTGCTGCATCTGCACCTAGGTCACACTCTACAATGCCTAGCCAAGGTCATTACATCAACAGGTTGCCTCATAAGTGGCCAGACGCTACAACTGAAGATCACGGTTGAGATCCGTGATGCTCTGTCCAACGTGGGTTAGCAGGTTAGTGAACACAAACTTTAGCTCTGATTTTTTAAAGCATTGATGATAGCCTCAAGGGCCTCGCGTTGTCCATGCACCTTTACCTAGTCCAGGAGGGTAAGATTTGCGTACATGCCTCCGAGGAGTCCCACCTTCCATAGAAATCAGTCATCAACAACGATGCTTGGGTGAACCTGGATCTGTCCCATCACAGCCACATTGTAGAAAGGAGGTGAGAGAATAATATAAGCCTCCTAGTGACGTTCTATGTGAGATGTCATACTATGGTGAACACAACATGGCAGATGACACTTGAATTGGTAGAGAGACGACAATGTGCATAGATGAACAGGAGTAAATAAAACAACAAACAAGTGTATAGATGTATTCTTATCCACGTGCACGTAACTAAGTACCCGTGGGGTTGGCCGCCGTCGTATGGTGTCCAGCTCTATGTGGGGCTCCCTCCTCTAGCTACACTGCTCCACTGTGAATCCCTCCATCCTCGAGAGCTTTGACATTGTCCCCGACCCCTTTGGTCACTGGTGATGGTGAGCTTCATGTGGAGCATTCCCTCCTTCAGCTCCTTTCACTTCGCAATCAAGGAGGTAAGAGTGGTGTTTCAATGGCCAGAGGTCCTGCATGCTAGAAACATTTCATGCTTTGTGCTCATCCCCCGGTCATGTTACTGGGTCCTTGTGCATGTGTCTCCTGGGTTGAGCATTGGCATTTTGTGGTCCTTCCCCGCTGTCTTGCTTTCTATAATCCGTCTTCTCTTCCTCCATTCCCTGTTGGTACTTTGGTGATCTATGGTGTCCTATGCCATGTGTGTGCGTCAGGTGGCTTGTGGATCTTGGATTCCGAAGCCACTTATAACATGAAGCCCGATCATTTTCTGTTCGTCTCCTTGGGCCATGGTGGGTCTGTTCACTTCGTGCGTGCAAGGTCCGGTCAGCTGCTCCATGTTCAGGGCGTTGGTGCCGTTCATTTTGTCGGTCCTAGTGGTACCCTGTTTCTGCCTGACGTACTTTATGTTCCTTCTTTGGAACTCAGCCTGCTTTCAGTGTCGTCCATGGACGATCAAGGCATGGACTTCTCTGCTATTCGTATTGTTGGCACAATCCATCTTCGATCCTCAGGCCGTATTGTCTTGCACAGTGTTGTCTCTGCCTCTCTTCTCCCCCGGGATTCAATGTTGCACTTGCTCATGTTGTACCCTCTCTCTCCCCTGAGAATGTCTGCGAGTTGCATCATTGCCTCGCTCATGTGTACACTGATGTCATCACTAGTATACTGCACCTTCAGCCTGCTCTTAGTTTTTCACCTTCCTCCTTCTGCTCTCCTTGTCCTGCATCTTGCCTCGATTGTGCTCGATGTAAGATTTACTATGCACCTTTCTTTGACTCTGAGTCTTGCTCCTCCCATCCTCTCGATCGTGTGCATGCTGATGTCATGGGTCCCCTTCCCCATTACCTGCTTGGGGATGTCGGGCATTATGTGTTGTGCCTCGCCGACGACTTCTCTCGTTTCTGTTGGGTCCTTATCCTTTGCCAGAAGAGCGATGTCGGTTCTATCATTGCAACATAGCTCACCAATGCTGAGAGTGCGTGTCAACGCTCCCTGTGTTTTTATGCAGTGACCGTGGCAGTGAGTTCTTTGTACTCACCATAAATTCTCCTTATTCTAAGGGAGTGTGTTTGGGAACTTTGGTTCCTTACACACCCCAACAAAATGGTATCTCTAAGCGCTAGAATTGCAGCCTCGCTCATGGTGTCCGCACCTTGTTTTCTGAATCAGGCATTCCATCCCTGTTTGCCTTTGAAGCGATGTGATACATGACTTGGGTTGGAATCATGCCCCCTATGGGCCGCTTCCGCGCACTGCCACCCCCTTTGAGCATTGATCTGGAACCTGCGTCGAGCTTCATTTGGCTCGCGTCTGGGATAGCATTTCTGCTTTGTGGTTGCGTGATGATCTCCGCGATGGCAAACTTGCCCCGCGCAGTAGCCTCTATCCTTTCTTGGATGTCTCATCACAGTCCAAGGCTTGGCAGTTTTGGGATTCCGTGCGTCAGTGTATCGTTGAGTTCTGTGATGCAATGTTCTTTGAGTCTATCTTTATTTGTGATCTTGATCGCCTCACCCTTGTTGCATCCCTTTGTCCGCTCTCTTGGCATGGGGGGGGGGGGGG
>SZWC01005419.1:136545-150096 GCA_023375785.1 Penium margaritaceum | reverse complement strand
CCACTGTTGATCGTGCTGCTGCTGCTGCTGCTGCTGCTGCTCCTGGGATGGCTGACCTGCTGCGCCACAGCGGTGGGAAGCATTGCGCTGGGGCCTGGGCAATGCAGGTAAGTGAGGAGCCCCTTGCTTCTTCTGTGCTGCTGCTGCCACGACGCAGCAGCAGCAGCAGCTGGGCCTCAGGACTTGTCCTGCTGCCAGGCTCCCACGATTCGCGCGAGTGAGCTGGAGGCTGGCGGCGGTGGTCACGCTTCCGCCTAAGCCGTTGTCCAAGGCGCTGCCCGATGCCTGCATTGTGACGCCCCCACCCCTGGCTCCGGCCAGGGCAGGCAACGTCGACAAGCAATGTTCGGGTGGAAACACCGGAGGGCGAAATCGCCAGGATATCCAGGAGCAAGATGTTATTTCTGCTATATCCAGCACTTCTGAAAAAGGAAGCAAGGTATCCAACTAGTTCGTCATGCTCGATCCATTGCTAATCGAGCATGGCAAGGAGGGTCATGTCACATTCGCTCAATTAGGAATATCGCTTCCTTGACTGATTTTGATCGTGCGATGGCCCTTTCTTCCTTTTTTGGGCGAAGCCCGCACAAGAAGATAAACCCTATGCTGCAAAAGGGATTTCATAAATCAAAGAAAATAAAACGTAAAAAAATTAAGATCTCGATCTTGATGAATAAAAAATTCCCATTTCAAATTTTCAAAAAAATTCATAGCATGGAGCCCGTTATGCCGAACGGAGCATAGATGGTGAACAGGTAGAAGTTGCAAGGCTGAACATGATTTAGAATTTACAAAATTTGAGCAATTTATAGTTACAGAAGGTGTAGTTCAATGACAAGTGTCGAAATGATCGAACATCTACCGTACAACCGCATAAATTTGCGAGTGTTTTCATGAAGGATAAATTGATCAAATAGTTTGGACTCTGTCCTAATGGGATGTTTCGGTTCTAGGCATATGTCAAAGTTTTGAGCCTATCTGATTCCTAGCCTATCGGATGCTCAACCCTGATAGCGACGGTTCTAGAAATTATTGACTTGCCGCCCAGGCCATTCTGGCCGTCATTTATTCGAAAAAAGTTTGCCATGCTTCCTTGGGATTTACTGACGCGCTAGCCTTCACACATTCACGACGGTTCCAACGCAGGTCCTGATCTATTCTCCGTTATTAGTTGGGTTCAGCTGAAGTGGGCCTGACTGAAACATCTACGTTGATATAAAGTTGGTGCCCGTTAAAAACTTGACATTTGGCCGGCGTACCAGGTAGGTCTCTCTCGTGAGGTCAGAGTTTGGCGCTTACGAGATTCGCCGGCGGAGTTTGCCATGCGCTATTGCTGGCCGTCACATAATATTTTATCTATTTTTGGGAACAGTCGCTCGCCTTGTACACCTGTCCTCATCGTCGCAGAAGGTCGTGGTGACTGGTCAGGTCATCGCCTCGGACAAGTTTGCCCTTTCATGAAGGTCTTTTCTTTAAGTCTACTTCGAACAACTAGGGACTAACTTTGTGTCGTTTTGGAGGTGGGGGCAACCAGTTCACGCACACAAAAACTTGAAGTGGACCGGCCTTGTCATGTCCGCAGACGCGATTATACATCGAGTGAAGCGGTCGGGGCCCATTAGGAGACCGATTTTGCTTGCTTGAGGAAATCAACAACTCGTGAAGCTTGGATGTCATTGAGTCCAAGCATGTTTCGCGACTGCGAGGGGGTGTTCCTTGATGGCTGAACAAAACCACGTGGAGAACTTGCACTCATCCTCGATGGTTTTTCTACCTTTTTTAATACAAAAGTAACGTAATTTCCAACCGTTACAGAATAAGACAAGGGGTAAATCATCGGGTCCGGAAACCATTTTCCTTGCGATCTTCGGCCAGAGTAAGGGTTATACAACTGTCGAGTTACAAATGAGGCATACTCAGGGTCGTGGGGTCCATTGTCGAGCGACACATGCGAAGTCACGTTGTGAGTGGTTGGACTAGAGAAGATCCGCCGAGAAATCGGGGGGCTTCCAGAATCAACGTTGAAGATGCTGTTGGTTTTCGCGCATCTCTCATTGAACTTTGTTGTGCTTTCCCGGCTTGTGTACATCGGCGTGCAGATCACTGACGGCGAGACTCGACGCTGCTGGAGTGTCGCTTGGTGGAGCCGACGCGCGCTGAGGCCCACGCACCGTTCGCTGGAGCCTCCTCCCTCCGACGATGCGCTCAGCTCCATCTTCATGCCTCCTCGCCGGTCGAGCCGCTGGCGGTCACTGCCACTACAAATGCTGTTTCCGTGCACCCACCTCTATTCCTGGTTGTGGCATTGTGTCTGCAGCATCATGCTGTGCCTAGGGTCCATGTCTCCTGCTGTGTGGCCCTGTTTGGCGTCACTGACTGTCGTAGGCACTGCCCGGGTCCGGGCAGCCATTATTCTTTGCTGCTGTTTTTCTAGCTGATTCTGACCGCACGACTGCGTTTGCAGCGTTGGTATTATGGTATGGTCCAGTTTTCAGGCAAAACGGAAGACGCCTGGGTTTCGGGCTGTCGGGTATCTGGTAGGGCTCACCGAGAAAACCCTGCCTGCCAGAAAACAGGTCTAGGACTATTTTCTGATTGGCTGGTTAGCTGAGTAACAAGTTCTACACTAGTGGGGGGGGGGCTAGAATTTGGAGGGGTGTCCCATTGTTGCTCATTCTTCATTCCTAATCAGTCACCTTTTGTTTTCAGCTGCTTTTTGGCACTTACATTGGCGCGCACGTTTCTAAGTAACAAACCCAGAGCTTCCAGACTTAGACTCTAGAGGAGCAGACTTAGGGGGCAGTTGACTTAAGCAACGAGTGTGGAAGCACGCACGCTGCATCAACAACGTTGCTGCCCCAACCTGCTACCTAGGTTTTCTACCTTGGTATCAGAGCCAGAGCGTAGCAACAGCAGCAGAAGACTGGCGTACAGGTGCCAGACAACGCCGGCGGACCCCCATACGCGCCACTGAAGGGGAAGTGTTGCTGGATTTTTCCGGCAACATTGACCCGCCTGATGGCGGCGTCACATTTCTCCCACGGCCACTGGGCCAGGGGAAATGTTGCCGAAATTTTTTTGACAGCACTGACCCCCACGCGTGACGCGAGGAGGTGAGTGGCAGGCCGCGTCCGACACCTGCGGGCGACGACGCACGCTGCAACGTCACCTAGGTACAGTTTTTGGCACCAGCACGCAGCAGCAGTAACCAGCAGCAGTGGCAGCGGCAGGCAACGGCAGTGAGCAGAGGTAATAGCATCCAATAGCAGCTGCGTGCAGCAGTAGTAGCAGGCAGAAGTAGTAGCTCGCAACAGCCCGCAGCAATAGTAGCCCGCAGTAGCAGCTCGCAGCAGGAGCAACAACATCAGCAGTGCGCAACAGCAGCTAGTAGTAGTAGCGAGCAGCAACTGCAGCACGCAACAGTTGTAGCAGTGTGCAGCACATGCAGCGGGCTGTAGCAGCCGTAGCAACGAGCCGTAGTAGCAGCCAGCTATTGCAGTAGTAGCAGCGAGCAGTTGTTGGCAGCAGCCAGCAGCGGGTGCTGCTCCATGCAGCCCGAAGCAAGCGAGCAACGAGCAGCAGCCCGTTGCTGCCTGCGAGCAGCAGCTCGCTACTCGCAGCAGACAACGGACAGCTACCCGTTGTGACACACGAAAAAGGAAAAAAAAAGAGAAACAAAAAAAATTCCCCACCCCGTTTTTTTCCTCTGACGCGGCTGCAGAAGCCACAACAGTCGTAGCAGCTCATAGCAACAGAAGCTGCTACTGCAACTGCAGCTGCAGCAGCAGCAGCAGCAGTTGTAGCTACTACAGCAGTAGTAGTAACAGTAGCAGCAGCAGCAACGGCCCCAACAACAGCCGCTGCTGACGTCAGCATCCCACTGTTGACATCATTGCTGATGTCACTACTGATGTCATCAACACAAAAAAAGGGGAGAAAGGGAAGGGGAAAGACAGCCAAAGGGTGGGTAGAACTCCCGCCGCCCCAATTCACAACTAAGATCAGCAACACAAAGAGAAAAAGAAGAAAACACAAGGGGCATAAAACCATGGTTGGTAGCCCCGGTGGGAACGGGTCCTCCTCTGTTGGGGGGACCCCCAGCGCTCCTTTCTTGTAGCGACTGCAGTAGTAGCAGCAGCAGCATTAGTAGCAGCAGCAGCTGTAGCAGCATTAGCAGCAGCTGCAACAGCCATAACAGCAGCAGCAGCAACAGCAGCAGCAGCAACAACAATAGCAGCAGAAGTAACAGCAGCAGCAGCAACAACAACAACAACAACAGCAGCAGCAACAACAACAACAGTAGCAGCAACAACAACAGCAGCGGCAGAAGCAGCAATAGCAACAGCAGCAGCTGCCCACTGGTGTCGTTGGCGGCAACCCTAACCCCCTCGCTACTCTTCAGCAACAGCTCGATGCCTTGACGCAGCAGCTTGTAGCATTTCAGCCGTTAGCCTCCTAGACTGCCACCAGTGCACCGCCATCGTCCATCCCTCCAGGGCACGCCAGCCCATCTGTGTCTGCTGCCACGCACTTCCTGGCACATCAACAGATTCAGTGCCAGCGGCAGACAGTGACCTCCTTCCTTGGCCCCACTCTGGGTGCCGGCCGCAGGCAAAAGGACTTTGAGACGTCGCCGCCGCCGCTTCAGGTCGGCGAGCAGTTTCGGAGCTGGGAGCTCAGCTTCCGGATCTAGGCGCAAGGTGAGGGCCTGTGGGCATACAACACCCTCCTTAATGACGCCGCCCAGGTCGACCAGCTGTATGACGCTGGTCGCGCCGTCCGTGCCCTCATCCCAGTCACCCCTCTAGCTTCTCGCATAGCCCTAGAGCCTTTCCTCGGCGAATTCACCACTGGAGCCATCGCAGACCCTGCATCCGCATGGCACGTCCTCACCCAGCCCCATCGCCTGTCCAGCGACACTGAGACCAGTTGTCTGCTACGGGAGTTCAACTGCCCGCACATGTGGAAGATCGAGACGGTCACTGCCTACTGGCAGCGGGCAGAGGACATCCTTCATCGTTTCGGTAAATCTACCCCTCCTCTGTCTGCGCTCCTCACCATCAAGCGCGGTGCCACGAGCGCGTACGAGGACGTCTTCGTGCACTAGTCTTGTCCACAGGTCCCTCTGAGCCGGCAGCCCCAGTCGTGTCTGCTAGGCCCTCCGGGCCCACAACCCAAGTCGTGTCCGCTGGTCTCTCTGAGCCGGCAGCCCCAGACGCGGCCGCTGGTCCCTCCAGGCCGGCAGCCCTAGACGCGTCCTCCAATCCCTCCGGGCCAACAGCCCCAATTGCATCCGCTGGTCCCTCCAGGCTGGCAGCCCCAGTCGCGTCTGCTGGTCCCTCCGGACCGGCAGCTCCAGTTGTGTCCACTAGCCCTTACGGGCGAGCAGTTCCAGTCACGTCCGCTGGCCCATCCAGGCCAGCTGCCCCAGTTGCATCCGCGGGCCCCTCCGGACCAGCAACCCTGTTTGCCTCCATTGGCCCATCAGACTCCGTGCCATCTCCTGCTCTGCCATGCTACACACGTGGCCGAGGCGACAGCCTCCGACCCAGACCGTCGGTGAGAGCGCAGACTGTCGCACCACGCTCCGTGGCACCCCGACCCCCCGTGGCTCCACGTGTCTCCTCCACTCCCACGGTCATGAGTGGGTACCCTCGCACCAAGGCCCTCGGCTTGACCACCTCGGCCATCATTGCAGACCTTCACCCGGGCTCTGCACTCGGCTACGCCATGCTTCATCACAAGCATCGGCACACTGTCTTGGCTGCACTCACGCGCATTCCATTTGGGGCTCAAGATGCACACGCTCTCTTAGTCCATTCCACAGCATGCTCGGATGACCCAACCACCCTGCGCAAGGCACGAGCCTCTCCTGAGGCTACACACTGGGACGCTAACTGCGCCGATGAGCTCGCTACTATCCAACTGCACCATGTGTATGACCTTGTTGACCTTCCTCCAGGTCGGAAGGCCATTGGCGCCAAGTGGGTCTTTCGGCGCAAGTGGAAACCCGACGGGTCCTTGGAAAAGTACAAGGCCTGCCTTATAGCCAAGGGGTTTGCCCAGATTCCTAGGGTCGACTACGACTAGATCTTTGCCCCAGTTGGCCAGTTCTCCACTAGCCGAGCGCTCTTCGGCCTGGTCGCCCATCATGGGTGGGAGCTGCATCAGATGGATGTGAGCAACTCGTTTCTTCATGGCTCACTGGAGGGTGAGGAGCTCTACATGGTGCAGCTCCTAGGCTTTGAAGACGACACCGGGAGAGTCTGGCGACTGCGTAAGGCCCTCTATGGTCTAAAGTAGTCACCTCAGTGCTAGAACCAAGAGATCAACAGCACGATCTTTTGGGGCGGGCTCCAGTGTAGCACCGCTGACCCCGCACTTTCTGTCAGTCCGCGAGGCCAGACTTTTGCCGCTATTGTGGTTTACTTCGATGATCTCCTAATTCCGTCGCCAGACACGGCTGCCATCCAGCGTGTCAAGGACTTGCTATACACCGCCTACCAGATGAAGGATCTCGGATCTGCCAGAGTCTTCCTAGGCATGGAGCTCGAGCATGATCACTCCTAGGGCGTCCTGCACATCCACCAAGCCGCCTACGTGCAGACTCTATCCACCCGCTTTGCAGAGGAATATCCACTTGTGCCGAGCGCATCCTCACCCATGTCACCCGATGGCCAGGCGCAGCTGAAGAGTCCTGATCCAGCTGTTGTGGGGGAGCTTGTTGACGTAACCACGTACCTACGAGTCATCGGGTCACTGATGTTCCTGGCGACAACGATGCGCCTAGACATCGCGTTCATCGTCAACCTCCTGGCCCAGTTTTCTCAGGAGATGCGTCACCTCCACTAGGAGGCCGCAATCTGAGTAATGCGCTATGTCGTCTCGACTCCTCGGTGAGGTCTCATATTCCGCCGTCAGCCGTCTATGGTCGCGGTGGGCTACACCGACAGTGACCGGGTCGGCAGTCCGGACGGTAAGAGTCGCACAGGTTGGATCCTTCTGATTGGCGGCACAGCTGTGTCCTGGCGCAATGGCAAGCATGGGTGCATTGCACGCAGCACTGCTTAGGCTGAGTACGTGCCTCTTGGCTCAGGCGCGTGTGAGAGTGTGTGGCTGCGTCGTTTGTTGTTCGAGTTGGGTCAACCTGTCGCATCCATCACTTTGCATTGTGACAATGAGAGTGCCATGGCCATTGCCGACAATGAAGGTGTGCATCACACACGCACAAAGCACATCAATATTAAGTTTCACTATGTGCATTTGTTGTTGCATGAAGGCAGCATCAGCATCGGTTCGGTTGAGACAGCACGACAGTTGGCTGACTTTTTGACCAAGGCACTGAAGCGTGACTCGTTCAAGAAGGCTGTGGGTTCAGTCGGCGTGCGTCCGTGAGTGGCTCTCTTTGTCCCTGCTTGCATCTTTGCGTGGCCTGGGGAAGTCCAATTGTTGACTATGTCTCTGCCCGCACATGTGCACTGCGCCTGTGAGTCATGGGGGAATGTTGGTTTTCGCGCATCTCTCATTGTACTATGTTGTGTCTTCCTGGCTTGTGTACATCGGCGTGCAGATGACTGACGGCCAGACCCGACGCTGCTGGAGTGTCGCTCGGTGGAGCCGACGCACACTGAGGTCCACACACCGTTTGTTGGAGCCTCCTCCCTCCGGTGATGTGCTCAGCTCCATCGGCAGGCCTCCTCGGCGGTCGGGCCACAGGCGGTCACTACCATTGCAGATGCTGTTTCCGTGCACCCAGCTCTGTTCCTGGTTGTGGCATTACGTCTGCAGCGTTATGCTGTGCCTAGGGTCCATGTCTCCTGCTGTGTGGCCCTCTTTGGCGTCACTGTCTGTCGTGGGCACTGCCCGGGTCCGGGCAGCCATAACTCTTTACTGCTATTTTTCTAGTTGAATCTGACCGCATGACTGCGTTTGCAGTGTCGGTATTATGGTATGGTCCAGTTTTCGAGCAAAACGGACAACGCTCGGGTTTTGGGCTGTCCGGCGTCTGGCAGGGCTCATCGAGAAAACACTGCCTGCCAGAAAACAGGTCTAGGACTATTTTCTGATTGGCTGGTTAGCTGAGTAACAAGTTCTACTCTAGTGGGGGGGAGCTAGATCTTGGAGGGGTGTCCCATTGTTGCTCATTCTTCATTCCTAATCAGTCACTTTCAGTTTTCAGCTGTTTTCTTGTGCTAATACTGGCACACACGTTTATGAGTAACAATCCCAGAGCTTCAAGACTTAGACTCCAGAGAAGCAGACTGAGGGGGCAGTTGACTTAAGCAACGAGTGTGGAAGCCCGCACGCTACATCAACAACGCTGCTGCCCCAACCTGCTGCCTAGGTTTTCTATTTGATGCAAGATGCATCTTTATAAATCCAGATTCATCTCGGTGCGTCGAGAAGTCGACCAAAAGGTCGTGATACTTTTGTCATAGATTTACAAGGGTGGTCAAGTTTGGTAGAAGGATCAGGAAAATTCACTAAGGGCAGGGGCAGTTGGCCAGTTTGCCCTCGGCTGTCGTATTGAATATCACGGTCTTGCGATGCGATGGACTGTTCATGTACTAACAAAAAGTCCACGTGGAAAGATTTTGGACTAGTGTACGTCTGATACGTAACCCTTCCCCCCCTTTTAGCCGTGACGTCCTGGCACGCGTCCAGATGTGGCCCGGTGACGGCGATAACAGTCGTCGATTAGGAGATCAACGTCTTGGAGGTTCATGTACAGTTTCCAGCTCTTACAAGCGGTCTCATAGTCGTGCCACTTGACAAGATGTTTTCTCTTTTTGCCTCGTCATTGATGGTCGAGGCTGTCCTCAATGTCGTACTCTGTGTCCTCGTCTTCTTGGACAAGAGGAGGGGGAGGGACATCCCTGCTTGGAAAGTTCTCTCCTGTATGTTTGTAGTGCTTAAGTCTGTTGACAAGGAATACCAGATGAACTTGCATTGTGTCTTGAACTATGAGTCGCACAACCACACGGGTTTTCATGCACACGATCTCAAACGGTCCTAACCATCGGGGCTTCAACTTCGAACAGACGGCTCTGCAGAGTTTGATGTTTGCCAAGCTGAGAAGGATTTTGTCGCCAGCAGCGAACATGTCATCGCTGCGATATCGGTCAGCTGCTCGCTTCATCGCTGCTCCTGTCTTTGTGAGAATTTGCCGTCTTTCCCAGTCACAACAACTGCAAGTGGGAAACACGACAAGTTACCGCAACTTTGTAGTCCGGCTGGTGTGGCGGGGAGTATTCCATACACCATTTCAAACAGAGTTTTGCCCGTTGCCGTGGAAACTACCGGATTGTATGCGATTTCGGCGCTTGGGAGTTTGTGTGCCCAATCTGTCCCGTGAGGTTCTCCTAGTTCTTGGACACGTTGTTCAAGCGTTTGATTGGTCCGCTCAATTTGATTGTCGGTTTGAGGATGAAACGTCGTTGACAGCTGAATTCGGCTATCGTGGCAAGTCATTAGTTCGCGCCAAACACGACTCATGAATCAACCGTCTCTGTCGCACTATGTTATTTAGAAACAACCATGCTTTTCCCTCAGCGGTGACATGGTCATTGTCGGGATGAAGTGGAACTTTCTAGAAAAGCTGTCGACAACAACAAGGATGGCTTCATAACCCTTGGGTGTGACCTGTCATCTCAAGACGAAGTCCATGGAGATGTCTGCCCACAATTTTGTCCGAATAGGGAGTGGTTGTCAAATTCCGGGTGGCCGTGTGCGGCGTGATTTTTGTCGCTGACACATGTTGCAGGCGTCGTTCAACGCCCAATAATCCACACACATCTGCATCTCATTAGTTTTTGTCTTTACCAACAGTACTCGTGCGGCGTATGGTGGCGTGGATGGGTGGATGAACCCCTGACTGAGCATCTCGTGGAGTTTCTATTTCAGCTCAGTTAGCTCGTAATTGCTCATTCAAGAGGCCCCTTGAACTGTGGGTCTGGTGTCCAGCTTCATTTTTATGCAATTCTCAATGTCTCGTTGAGGAGGTAAGGTTCTCGGGAGTTTGTCGGGGAAGACGTTTGCAAACTCTTGGATGAGTGGTGCAAACTCTTCAGGTACCATCGCAAACTTTGTTTATGGTGATAAGGTTGATGAGGCTGGTTATGAGTCAGGTGCTACCATTTTCGCTTCTTCCATTCGCTCAAAATGATGAGCCACGTACGAGCTCCTCGTTGTATACAGTACTTGACCACATTGAGTGGTATCGGCTGCATAGGTTGTTGCCTTTTGGCTACTACGGCGTCCTCTATAGCTTTCACCTCTGCTGCTTCCGTAGTTGACTTTGGTCCCATGCATGGAAGTTGTCGTTTGGCGCCGTCGATGTCTACGTAGATGTTGTTACTGTTTCAGTCAACCAATGCATTGTGCCGGTACAGGAAATCTTGTTTGAGGATGATTTTGTGATTGCTCATTGGACAAGACCTCTAGACCGTTACATCTCGTAGATCGCCCACTTGTAGTCGTAGTAGTTCTTGGAGTCTCTGCATTTGTAATCTCCCATCGATGGTTCTTCCTTAGTAAATCCCTGGTTTGTTCTGCAAACCCAGTTTGCAAACCATTTTGTTGTCACAAAGCTGTGTGAAACTCCTCCATCCAATAGTGCCGGTATCGTTTCGCGACTCTTGCATCCTCAAGGCTGAACGTTTAGTACTATTGCCGGTTGGTCGTCCTTGTAACCCTCCTCAAACGTTGCGATCTTTGAAGCCCTCTCCAGCAATGTAGGCCATTCAAATGGGCGATCCTTTTGTGCATATCACTATGTGGGGACAAGATTTACGCCTTTCACTCCTGCCCTTTCCCGACTTTCTCGACTCATCTTTCTGTGACTTCCCTCCCTTTCTGGCCTACTGCTTGCTTCGACAGCTGCAAGCGATGTGCCAACGGCACATCATGTTCCACCGGTCTCCTGTTGATGTTGGATGCTCTTTAGATGAGACCACCAACTTAGTGCCGTGCCACGCAAAAGCGCACCATGAAGTCAATTTTCTTTTGATTGTTGTTGACCCAGCAGCGGTGAAGGACACCTCCAAACTCGTCAGCCACATCCCAACCGTTGGTCCATTTGAGTTTGCCAGATGAAATGATTCTGGTGAAGCCGATCAAATTTGGGTTTTCTTGCAAGTTGGGAATTTGTCTCGACGAGCATCGCCTCTCATGCGCTTGCATTGCAAAGAGCCTCCATCGCGACGTTGAGCTCTTGGAGCACATGGCTGTTGATCCCCTTGAGTGCAGAGACCCGGTTTTCCAGCTCCTTGTTGATCCGCGCCTGTCATCCATTGCCACCTATCGTCCCTATTGTCGTCATCGAGGCTATTGGTAGGGGCGGCAGGTTTACCGCCGTTGGGTTCGTGACCAGATTGGTTATCAAAACCATAGGGGTTGGTCCAGCTACCGCATAGCCTGCCACGCCACCATTTGCTTTCGCTTGAGGTTTCGCATGTATCATCAGGTTTTGCTCCTCCATCGCCAAAGTTGTCGTTGAAGACCTGCTGCTCGTCATCGGTTGCGCTCGCTTGCCTCATGTCATAGTCACAAAGTCTGCAAAAACGTGAACTGCGAGATGCGCTGACGACTTGTGTAAGCGAGTCCTCTAGATGGGTAAAGTAATTGGATGCCCCTCTAGCACCGCTGAGCTCCAAAACCACGTGTTGTGCACAATGGAACATAGATGGTGAACATGTGGAATTCGCGAGGCAGGACACAATTTAGAAATTGGGATGCTTGAGAAATTCATAATTAGCAATAAGTGTACTTCAATGACAATTGTCGAAATGATCGAACATATGTATACAAGTGTTGAGTTACGAATAAGGCATAATCGGGGTCGTTGGGTTGAACGCCGAGCGACGCGTGCAGAGTCACATCGTGAGTGGTTGGATTGGAGAAGGTCCGTTGAGAAATTGGGGGGCTTTGAGAATCGATGATGAAGATGCAAGACGCACCTTTGTAATTCCAGATTGGTCTCAATGCGTGGAGAAGTCGACCAAAAGGTTGTGATACTTTTGTCATAGATTTGCGAGGGTGGTCGAAGTTGTTAGAAGGTTGGGGAAGATTCACTCAGGGCGTGGACAATTGGCCAGTTTGCCCTCGGCCGTCAGAGTGAACATCGTGGTCTCGCGACGTGATGGGCTGTTTATATAATAAGAGAAATGCCCACTTGGAAAGATTAGGGACTAGTGTACTCCTGGTACGTAACAAAATCCCCCGTTGGTTCTTAGGCAGTTTAATTTCAAACCCAGTCCTAAACTACATTCACAGTTTGTTTTCTGCGTGCTTACTTGCTGAATCCTACGGTAGCGTGGCCTAAAAAATTCCTTTTCAACTCATGAGTTGTCTCTTGTGATGTCCTAGATGTTGAAATAGTATGCACCTTGTCCACTGCCTAGCTGGCTAGCTACACATACACACACGGCATGTACTGCTCTATGGAGCATGTCCCCTTGGTCTGTTCTGAGATGGGCCAGGAATACAGTGCCCATAATGGGTATGTCCCCCGTGGCTCATCATAGGAACCATACCTTTTTGGCTTGGTTGAATAGGCACCGGAGTCTCAAACGAGACGTAGCGGGTTCAAACCCCGCGACGGCCGCAGTTTTCTTTGTGGGCAAAACTGGGACAGGAAGCTTCTAGGAAGCTTACTAGAGCCTGCCTTGAGGATGACACTGTTGAAATAGTATGCACCTTGTCCACTGCCTAGCTGGCTAGCTACACATACAGACAAGGCATGCACTACTCTATGGAGTATGTCCCCTTGGTCTGTTCTGAGATGGGCCAGGAATGCACTGCCCATAATGGGTATGTCCCCTGTGGCTCATCATAGGAACCAAACCTTTTTGGCTTGGTTGATTAAGCACCGGAGTCTCAAACCAGAGGTCGCGGGTTCAAACCCCACAACGGCCGCAATTTTCTTTGTGGCCAAAACTGGGACAGGAAGCTTCCAGGAATCTTACTAGAGCCTGCCTTGAGGATGACACTTGGCGGTCTAAGGACGCACCAAGTAGGAATGTAGGTTGAGGTTGGCTCCAGTGGAGCCACTACAAGCAGAAACTTTAGCAAAGCTCTGCAAGTATAAAAGCCTGTACCTTGCATGCATCCATTTACAGCTCTTGCCTTTGAGACTCCTCACACAGTGTCCAACCAAAGGTAGACACTAAAGACCAACATGCGGACTTTGTGAGGTTGCAAACCAAACGAACCTAAAGTGTGGATCCCTCGTTCGAGGGTGATGTGTTATCTTGGTTGCAATACCAAGAGCGGTTGGCGGCCTCCCATGTCGGGACCCGTTTTCTACACCGTTGCTATCCGGCGCATTGACAAAGGGTTATGGGCCCACACTTCTGGTTCTAAGGCACGCTTCCAAGACCGACTAGCGCGTGGTCTTGCAGGGCGCACAGGTACAGCAGGGACACGACCATCGGACGGCTCCATCTGCTCCATTGGCTCCATCGGCTTCTTCAGGTAGGGTGTGTGCACGTGGCGGACTAGGGGACGAGGAGTTGCTCTGTCCATGTTGGACAAGACCCTCGAGCCCCAACG